>PVKA01031245.1:0-26458 GCA_004027165.1 Ctenomys sociabilis
TTTTTTTTTTTTTTTTTTTTTTTTTTTTTTTTTTTTTTTTTTTTTTTTTTTTTTTTTTTTTTGGTGCAGGGTCTCACTATGCATGCAACCCACATTCATAGTGATCTTCCTGCTTTTTGCCTCCCATGTGCTGGGATTACAGGCGCGCGCCACCATGCCCGGATTGCATCGCCGGTTCAGCACACCCGAAGGCGGGGCCGGCGCGGCTTGGGGAACCAAGGATCGAACACTGGTCCCTGCGCTTACCTAAGCAAGCGCTTAGTCCTCTGAGCTATACCGCCGGCCCTGTGTTGATGTTTTGTCTGTGTCATCTATTTGTGCCAGTGGGGTATTAAGGTCCCCCATCAAATTGTTTGCATTAGTGCTCATTTTACATTTCATGTCCTTTAATACTTGTTTTATATTGTTAGGTGCACATGTATTTGGTGCATATGTCTGTCTATCTATGTATCTATGTATCTATCTATGTATCTATCTATGTATCTATCTATCTATGTATCTATCATCTTTATGATTATTATCTCTTCATCTGGGAGTTTTCCCTTAACAAGCAAGTAGTGACCTCTGTCTCATTTGATCAGTTGTGACTTGAAGTTCACTTTGTCTGAAAATAAAATAGCTACCCGTGTTTTTTTTTTTTTTTTTCTAGGATCCTGTCACATGAAGTATTGTCTTCCATCCTTTGATCTTCAATCTATGAATTACTTTTTGAGCTGAATGTGTTTCTTGCATGCAGCATATTGTTGGAACTAGTTTCTTGATGCATTCTGCCAGTTTGTTCATTTTTGATTGGTAAATTGAGACCATTTATATTGATGGTTTTAACTAATATATATTGACTTATCATTGTATTTTAATGTTATTGGTTTCCTGTCTTCCCCTTTATTGTGTGGTGGATTCTTTCTATTGGCATTTTTGTGATGGTAATCTTCATTATCTCTTTGTAAAATAAAAAATATTTTTGAGTGCTGGTTTGTGGTCATGAATTTCTTCAGGTGTTCTTTGTTATGGAAGTATATTATTTCTTCAGTGATTTTGCAGAGTACATCAAATTATTTTCATTTGGGACTTGAAATACATTGGTCTAAGCTTTCTTTGACTTAAAGGTTTGTGTTGAATAGTCTGCTGTAATTCTAATGATCTTTCTTTATGGGTGATTTGAGGATGGGATATAGGTCTGGGGCATAAGAGCCTGCCCAGGAAATGCATTTTATAATTTGTTCTTGTGCTGAATTTCTAGAATCTTGCTTATTATATGCGTTGGTGTAGATCTGTTTTGGTCATTGCTAATTGGAGTTCTATATTCCAACTCCATATATGTTTAATATTTTCCCTATGTTTGATAAATTTTCTGGCATAACATCTATAAGCAGGTGTTTTTTTCCATTTGTGCTGACTCCTGCTTTTTCATTGACTTGGTGAATCTTATGTCATTCTTCTTTGCACCATTTAGCAGCTATTACACTGTTTTTCATGTTCCATTGCTATTTTTTTTTTTTTTATCACCACCCACTATCCTATCTTCTAAGTCTGACACTCTGTCTTCACTTTAAAAAAAAAATAATTTTATTGAGAAACATAATAATGGGACAGTTTCAAAACTGATTAGGAAGACAGTTTCAATAATAAATGCATTGCATATTGTTGTCTTAGTGGTTATTGATAGTACAAGATGCAGACATGATATCCTGTCCATAAACATTATTAGAACAAATCTTTTTACTTATTGAACTAAGAGAATGTAGCTGTATATCTATCCTAACTATTTTGAATATACGGATACACAAGGGTCAGTCATTTGTATCCCCTTTATTTTTAGTTTTATCAGAGAAAGGTGTTCCACTGGCATTTAAATATTGTAGGTGTGTGAATTCAGCGTAATATTCCAATATAGTCCAGTAGTCCATAATAGTAGTGGGTTATGTATAGGACTGGCAGTGTCAGAAGTTGTTGACTTGAACTTCTTACAGCTCAGCATACTAATATAGTTTTATTTTTAATACTTCATTTTTATGCTTCTCTGCTGAATGGTTAAGATAAAGATAAAGCAAGACATATATAGCAATAAATATAACTATTATATCTGAAAATGTCAGTCAAGTCCTCTCAGGATTTAAACAGAAACCCTGTACTGAAGTTTGTAGATCCTTTGTCAGCGTCAGCCATGAGGATGAGTATGGCCATTGCTTGACCAATTTGCTCTCTGTGGAATCCTGAGAGAATGTTTTCTCTCTATGTGACACTTTAGGCACACTCTACATCATTGATCACTTTCCTCTGTGGCTCCATAATCTCTGTGAACAGAAAATTTGGGACACAACTGAGTTACATAATGTTACAGTACAGGTTCTGCTATGTTCTGAGTCTTCACTGACATTGAAAAGCTAGGGCCAAAATGTTTGCTTCCTTTCAGCCCTTCATTTTCTCTAATTTTTGGTCTGCAAACTTAGGTTGTTAACCCTCCAGAAGAGAAGCTTATTATTACACCATATGCAGTTGGGTTTAACCTCACTATCTATCTGAATACCAACATCATAGGTATAGGATGGAGCATGTATTTTTCCATCAAGTGTTGATATGTTAAACTTTAAGTCCCTACAAAATATTCAGAAAAATTAAAATTAAAAAAGTATTTAAAAATATGAATAAAAATTAATATTTATACACAGAGATTTAGAAACTTAACCATATACAGCATTGTAGCAGGACAGTACTTTAACACTTTTTTTTTCATTTATTATCCTTTTTTTTTTTTCTTTGATGTAACCAGGGATTGAACACAGACTCTTGTGCTTGTCTTCTACTGGGCCATCTCCCTGGCCCCATATCATTTATTGCAAACAAACATTTACTTGAGAGACAGTATGGCAATAATTGGTATACCATAACAATCAGTATGTATTTAGAAGACAAGAATGACAGGCATTCCAAGCATGAGCTTGCCATTGCACATTGCTATCTTCAGTGCAGCTGGTTAGTTCACAGGTATCAGCATATATAGTTAGTCAGGGTAAGAATCCTACCAATGAACTGCTAGTCTCAAAAACCTGCTGATGTTTCTCAGTATCAGTGCCATACTCATCCTTTGTATAGAAATGCATAGCTTTCCCCCATGGTTCTTAGCTTTTTTCCTTGCCCTCTCTTTCTTGTCTAATCTTCAAATCCTCACTTTCCTTTTAATTGTGTTATACCTTTCTATTTGTATTTCTTCTTTTGAGTTCTTATACTAGGGAGACTACATGATATTTACGCACGTGGTTCTCATTTATTTTACTTATGAGTGTATCTTCAAGTGGTATACACTTAAATATAAATGCTTCAAATTTATCATTCCTTATAGCTGAGTAATACTCCATTGTATAAAAATACCACATCTTTTTCATCCATTCGTCAGGTGACAGGCATCTTGGTTGTTTTCAAGACTTGGATATCAAATTGTGCTGCTATGAACATATGTACACATTTATTACTATGATACGATGTTTTCAGTTCTTCCAGGAAAATTCCCATTTGGGGGATAGCTTTCTTGAATAGGATTTCCAGTCCTAGTTTTTTAAGGAGTCTCCACACTGATTTCCATAATGGTTGCACAAGTCTACATTCCCACCAGTGGTGGAGAAGTGTTCTCTTTTCCCCACAGCCTCTCCAACATTTGTTGTTGGTTGATTTGCATATGGTAGCCATTCTTTCTGGGGTGAGATGGTATCTCAATGTTGTTTTAATTTACATTTCACAGATGGCTAATGATGTGGAGCATTTTTTCATATATTTATTTGCTTTTTAAATTTCATTCTCTGAGAAGTGTGCATTTATCTCAGATGCCCATTTCTGGATTGACTTTTTAAATTTTGGGGCCCTAATGTTTTTTAGTTCTTTCAAATTCTAAAGCCAGATCTTTGTCTGACTGCTTTCTAAATTTGTGGGTTGTCTTTTGACTATTTGGTAATTTCTTTTGACATGGGAAAACCTCTCAATAAGAGGAGGTCTCAATTGTCAATTCTTTCAAGTGTTACCTGAGCGATATGATTTTTCTTCATGAAATATTTGCCTATGCCTATTTCTTCAAGAGTTCCTCCTACTTTCTCTTCCAGGAGATTTAGTGTTTATATTTTAATGTTTAGATCTTTAATCCATTTTGACTTTAGCTCAGTACATGGTGATAGACCTGAGTCAAGTTTTACTTTTTGGCACGGAGAGAGCCAGTTTTTCAAGCACCATTTGTTAAAGAGGATATCTTTCTTACATGTTTGGCCCCTTTGTTGAAGATCAAGTGGCTGAGCGTGTTTGTAGATGCCTTTGTATCTTGTTATGTATTTTATTGATCCTCAGCTCTATTTTGTTGCCAGTTCCATGCTGATTTTATCACAGTAGCTTTGTATAATTTCAAGTCGGGAATTGTAATGCCTTCTGCCTTTTCTTTGTTGGCCAGGACTGCCTTTGCTATTCTAGGTCTTTTCTGGCTCCAAATAAATTTTCGGAATGATTTCTCTAGGTCTGTGAAGTATGTTGATGGTAGTTTGATAGGGATTGCATTAAATTTGTACAGAAATTTCAGGAGTATGGTCATCTTCACGATGTTGTTTCTTCCTATCCAGGAGCAGGCAATAGCTTTCCATTTTCTGAAATCCTCTACGATCTGTTTTTTAAGAGTACTGTAATTTTCCTTGAAAACATCTTTGACTTCTTTAGTTTGATTTATTCCAAGGTATTTCATTTTCCGTTGTGCTATTGTAGAAGGTATTGTTTCTCTAATTTCCCTCTCAGTGTGTTTGTTATCTGTGTAGAGGAATGCGACTGACTTTTTGATATTAACTTTGTATCCTGCTATGCTACTGAATTTGTGTATTAATTCTAGTAGCTTCTTGGTGGAGTTTTTTGGATCTTCCAAGTAATGTATCATGCCTTCTGCATATAATGATAATTTAACTTTTTCTTTACCTATTCTTATCCTTGTATTTCTTTCTCCTGTCTAATGGATCTAGCTAATATTTCCAGAAGTATATTGAATAGGAGGGCTGGTAGAGGACATCCTTTTCTTGTACCAGATCTGAGAGTAAAAGATTTTGGTTTTTCTCCTTTAGAATTATATTAGCCATTTGGGTTGTCATAAATTGCTTTTGTGATTGAAATTTTATATTCCTCTATATCTCTTTGACTGTGCTTCATGCGATCTATTTGTTTCCTGCGTTGTTCATTCAAGGAATCTGTTGCTTTTCTATCTCATTTATTTTTTTTATCAGTGTTTTCTTGAGAAGCAGTTATTAATTCTTTTACTTCAGAGATCATTTCTTATCTGATTTCCTCTATATGTTTCTGCATTTGATTCTTTGCTTCAGATGCCAGTAATTCAGAGCTTCTTTATTTTGTTTTTTCAGAAGTTAATTCTGAGTTCCTCTATACCTTTCTGCTGGTATTTATTTCCTTCAGATGCTATTAATTCAGAGATTTCTTTTTTATTTCAGAGATTACTTCTGCTCTGAGTTCCTTTCTGTTGTTGTTTCTTTACTTCAGACACTATTAATTCAGACATTTCAGCTGTGCTGTTGTCCTTTACACTTGTTCTGTGTGTGCTCAGGACCTGAGATTGCATTTTTCTTCTTACTTTTCTCATTTTTTATAACACTGTCCTCTGACCTTTGGTGTAGAACTTTGGTGCAGTTATAACCTTAGCACCAACTGAAATTTGGGTGCTGATCTACTAAGCTTGAGTTCACCCAGTTGTGCCTGGTTTGAGTCTGAGTACTGTGCTCAGCTCCTTTCTGCTGTGGCCAGTGGAGGTGAACCTGTTGTGCTCCTCTTGCAAGGTATTCTACTCCTGGATTAGCTTTGTGGTTTGGCCCCTAGTCTCTCTGCAGGGATTTCAGCTGCAGAGTTTCACATCAGGCCTGTATGCCAGGCCTTGGCTGTGTCTGGAGAGGTCTAGGAGCCTCAGGAGAGCACAGAAGCTCTCCCACACACTCACTGGGTCTGGGCTTGTGTGGGTCTGGAGAGGTCCCAAGAGTGCGACAGAAGTCCTCACTCACAAGGCAGACTTGGGCTGGCTCTGGAGCAGTGGAGGGGTCCCGATGGTACAATGAAATGTCTCACTCATGCAGCAGCTCTGGATTGGTCCGCAGGGGTCCAGCTGGTGCAGCAGAGCTCAGAAGCTCTTCCACACACCCACCAGCGCTGAGATTGTGCGGGTCTTGTCATCACTTTTGTTTAGTAGATTATGTAAACTTTGAATGGATTTTAAATTCTCTGAGTACCTGTTTGAATATCTTTCTTGAATTTCATTTCTTTCCTAAGTTTTCCTACAATGGGTATTCATGGTTTCTATCGTTTTGTATGCTCTTCTTTTTTAAAAAAATCTATTCTATTTAGATTTACTGAACAGGTCTATCATTATTGTCATCACCTCTTCTTTTACCTGGGAGATTGTTTCTTCTCTAATTTCCTCTTCAGCATCATGCATTTGTTTTTTAACCTCTGCTGCTGTCATTCCAGTGAATTTAGGTGGGTGGTTTCTAATTTCCTCTGTATCTTTTCCCTCTAGATTATTCCCATGTGGATTGGGTGGCATTTTGCTTCCGTGTTTTGTCATTTTATATTTTTTATTTCATTTTGCTTTCTGTGTTTATGCTTATAAGGTTCTTATATTCGACAGCTTTTTCCTAGCATCAAGGCTTCCTTATGGGATGTCTGTTACCCAGAGAAGACTTCTACTTGTTGGTGATTCTTGGTCTTTGTATCTCTCCCAAGATCTTTCTATACCAATTTATTTGGTGCAGCACCCAGTCCTTTTGTACTAGACTATGGTGATGGTTATGACCCTAGACAATCACTGTATTTTCATACAAGGGAGAACAACTGATTACAAAAGGCATGGCATCCTGGATAAGTAGTAAAATTACTGGTAATGATAGCATAAAAAGCATCACAGTATAAAAAAAAAACCTGACAAACTGTGGTAACTATGAATTTGATATTGTCAAGCATAGGGGCAAGATCCGTAAAGTCCAACATTATTCAGAAACTTTAATAAAAAGAGCTTCCCCTCAGTAGAGTAATTTTACGCAGTATTGGGTCACTTTGAGAGTGATGGGGACATAATGGAAGCTAAATGAAGAGAAATATAGTAGAATATAGGCTGGAGGACAAAAGATTGTCACCTAGGCTTTGCACAAGCAAAGCAGGCAGGTGAAATAGAATGAAGGAGAAAGCAAAAGATTGTCAAAGTGGACCAGAAACACTAGAGAGGTTAACTCATTATAAATAACATAAAATCAAGGAGATAGTTGGAGAAATAAAGAAAGAAGATAAACATATCTGAACAAGAATAAAGGTAAAGATCAAAATGACAGCTCCGCAAAATCTTGTCTTTGTGTTTGTCTCCTGATGAGACACCCTCAGCAAACACAGTCTGATGGTGCTCCCTGTATACAGTTGGCTCCTCCCAGTCAGCTCTGTCTTCTCTGTTCTACTTCCACTGGCTTATCCCTGTCTTCTCATGATACTTGTTGATGGGTAGAGTGGAGTTCTCCGTGCTATTTCTTTGAGCCTTCCTTCACTGTGGAGACAGCTGGTCCCATTTTTATTTCTTCTGCCACCAGGGAAGTGCCAATCTCACTGGTTGCAGGGTAGGAAGGGGCTGTGCTGTTCCATTCACTAACTACCACCGCCACTGCCATGCATCTCCATGCTGCTGTGGTCTCTAGCCTTACTGACCATTATAGTCAGGGTTCTCAAGGAATAGTTTTAATATAGGATGCACCATTTATAGGATTATTTTATAGTATTCACCCAAAAAGTCAAATCAGAATTGTGCAAAAGATCTGTCCATGCAGTAGAGTCCCAAAGGGTCTATCTGAGAGCCTGTGTCCCACAGCAATGTCCTGCATGAGTGCAGCTGAAGCCATGACAATGTCCTCCACCAGTCTAACTGGAGGCCTAAACATACCATAATAAATGATACAAGCCCATATCAAGGATCCACACTGGGAAGGCCAAAATATCAGGAATGGAAGTTAGAAAGTTTGAGTTGGAGAGCTGAAGGCTATGTGCCAGCAGGCTGAGAGACCTGCACTGGAGCCAGGAAGTGACAACCAAAGCTCCCCACAAAAGAACCACAGCCATTCTCAACCACAGTGATTACTCAAGTTCCTCTTATGATAACAGCTGAGTTCATATCTGGGAAATCAGTTAGACAAGTTTCCCTAGGAGAATCAGCAACTCCAGCAACTTGTCTTCCAGTTCTCCTTTTATGCTGTTGGCAACAATCTTTAGGTGAGCTGTTCACACTCAGGACTCTCTGATTTAGTTCAGCTGGGGGTTCCAAGTGGACCATTAGTTCATCCACCACACTGACTTACTGCTTCTGCGCCTGTCTTGCAGGCAGCCCAAGGATTCTCAGTCTGTTTCAGTCTCCTCTGTCACAGGGGCAGTTGCATAGCAGTTTAAATCCTGTGCCTCTGTGTTGGGGAGGAGGGGTTGTAGGTTGTCTTAGTTGATCTCTTAGAATTGCCAAAATGCTAATCATTTCTAAATTGCTGACAGATGCAAGCCCAACATTTCCTCTGAGATTTAAGGAAGACAAACTCTTAGCTGTGAGCTCCTGTGAAAATGAAAAGTAAGTTAGATCCTTTCAGCATAAATGACATAAGACTAATATTTAATTTAAAAGGTTAAATAAAAGAGGATAAAAATGAATGGGGCCAAAGCAAGACACAAACCCAGCAGGGTAAACATTATACCTGGAGTTCCTTGTCCACAATCTTGGATAATCTGTGGCAAAATGTGAACTTAAAGGCCTTATCTCTGCACACTGCTGGTGGTTGGGGCACTCATGACCTCTTGGGTCAGCTTTGCTGACTACTTATGACCTTCCTCAGATGATCCATGCTTTTGTATCTTTCAAAGTTATTCATTTCTCTTTCAACTCTACATTCATGGCTTTGTACACTGCCTGGCATCCCAGATCTTCTGAAATCTGGTAGTACTCAACTCCCAGAACTCTTGTATTCTGCATGCACCTAAAACCAGCTGCATGTGGATGCTTTACTTTTTTTTTTTTTGGTGGCACCAGGGATCAAACTCAGGACCTTGTGCTTGCCAGGCGAGCACTTATTTCACTGAGCTATCTCCCAAACCCAGAGCCCCATTGGATGAAGCCAAGGCCTGCTGCCAGCTGGAGCAGTGGCTGAGCCATCTTGCATCTGATTGGTAGTTGCAGAAGCCTCTGTGTGCCGGGGTGGCTAAGCATGGTGAGGAGAATCCTGGCAAATCGATTTTCATTTGGTAAGCAACCATCATTTTGGACTGTGTGGTACTAGGGCTTGTTTCCAAAGCAAAGCAATTCTGAGCGTGTGAAGGGTGTAGTTATACCTTTCATCCTTCTTTTCTATTATCATGCTCCAAAACATTTTAATGCTAAGATTATTAGTAACTGCACTCTCCTCTGACCCATCTTTGCAGGCCCCATCTTTACCAGAAGTTTTTCTTTTTTGGCCAAATTTAAAACTTTTTTTTTGAGTACTGGGAATCAAACTCAGAACCTCATGCTTGCCAGGCAGGAGTTGCACCACTGAGATAAATGCCCAGCCCTCCAAACTCTTTACATCTGCTGGGCTGTTTGCTCTGATTCTCAAGATACAGCTGACTGAAAGACCTTAACAGTAACTGCTGCCATGATAAGCCTCAAAGTTTCTTCTGCCAGGTAAGTTAGTCTGCTACCTCCACCTCTAAAGTCTCTGGTTATAGGCAAAATGCAGAAGACTTTCTGCCAGAGCAAGATACACGTGGCTTGGCGTCTAACTGCCAGTGAGCCTGGTCTTCTCAAATACTGCATTGACGTCAATATCCTATTCTTCTGGGTTCTAACCACAATCTCTCACAGCATCCAGTTTGCATATCCAAAGTTTTCCAAATTCTTCCCACAAGGCTGCTGAACCACATTGTCCGATAGTGTCAAGCAACCACTGTAATTCTCTGGTATCAAAATCTGTCTTAGTTACTCTCTCATTGCTGGAGCAAAATATCTAATACTCACAAGATAAGAGAAGAGGTTTGCTGTGGCTCACAGGTTGTAGGGATTTCATTAGATGGTTGGCTGCTTCCAAGGCAGGGTGGCAGATAAGAACAGTTTATGGTGTAGAAAACCAAAGGCAGCAAGGGACCAAGGGAGGAGGAGGGGTAGAGACCATTCCAGGCCTCAGCCACAGTGACCCACCTCTTCCTACCACACTTCAACTTCCAACGTAGCACCCAGCCATTGAACCCATCAGTGGACCAACCCAGTGCTGAGTATCACACACCCATAATCTAGTCACCCTCAAAAAGCACCATCTATGAGCCCATGAAGTTTCTGGGGGACATACAGATACACATCATAACAGCTTGATTTTAGTAATCATTTCATCTCTCATATGTATGCTATATATCTCAAAATATGATGTTGTAAACCTTAAGTATATGAGGATGCACCCATGTGCCTGACACAGGAGGATGAGTGAGAGGAAATTTGAGACACAAGCTTTTACTGGGGTTCCTGCAGGAAAAGCAAACCAAGTCAGGTATAGAGGCAGATGACATGTGTGGAGCAATTCCAGTGGGCACTTGGCTACAGAGGCTGTCTTCAGTTGCCTGATACCTGGTCCTGGATGGTGAGGGCAGAGGAACACTGCATCTTGGGATGTGTATAGCAGACAAAGAATGTGGAAAGGTGTGTGGGCACTGACATGCTTAGTTTCCAGGTAAAAGTTGGGTTGTTTTTTCTAAACATTAATTAGCTAGCTCTGGAAGGAACACTCTTTCCTCCATTGGTCTGGATCCAGAAGCTAAAGCATCAAGAAGATAGAAAAGAGAATTAATACTACCGGCATTTGCAGATGCTTGTACCTATGAATACTCCTGCGTGCTCTGGGCTTCAAGGCTGCTGCCTCTGTGGCAGGAGCTGCTGCCTGTGGCACCCTTTAGCAGCATGTTAACAGGTGAGAGGAATTAGGAGATCCTGGTTTAAAGACAAAAGTGTAGATGCATACCAGGTAATATGCAAGGGATACTGTGTATGTTGTTTTAGAGGTAGATCTAGACTACTTTGTTTAAAGCTGGTTCTCATTCTTCCCATTAATCCATGCAGGACCACCCATAGCAGGCAGGCTGGCTTAATTAGGGTCAGCCTAGCAAGCTTTCCTCATTCTTGCCTCCATGCTCTGCTCAAACCGGTTTCAGCATTGCTCAGAATTGCACCTTGTGCTTCTCACCTAATCAAGTCTTTCTAATACTAACCTGCTCTGTGAAGTACGTGCTAGTTTCCCTGTCCTACAGACTTGATGCATTGTACCATGTACTGGACTCTACTCTAAGCACTTCATAAATAGCAGTTAATGCAATGAATAGTAGCCCTATTAGGCAGGTACTGTTTGTATCTTGAGTTTACAGATGAATAACCTGAGATGCAACGATGTTGTGGCCCCAGATCCCAAAGTTGCATGGTGTTTAGGATGTCATGGACATTCCATTAATGCTGCTTGAATGAATAAAAATAACCAGGGATTAGGAATGTATCATCTAACAAATGTGTGTGCATGGATATGTGAAGTTTTTCTATTTCAACATCCCATTGCTTAAGTGGGATTCTACTAGTCAGAATTTGTCCAGAATAATTCAAATGACATTGAAATTTAGAGTTGATTTTGGGGTGGTAAATGATCTTCTGAGTCACTGTCCCAAGACAGTGTAAGTTTGCAGGTAAATAAGAATACAAGGGAAATTTTAAAATCAATTAAATGTAGGAATTGTAATATTAGCTATATATATGATATTAATTTTTACTGCATATTAAATACAGATAATATTCTAGAACTGTATTAGCCAGGATTCCCCCAGAGGAGCAGAAACAGCCAGAGACATTAGGAGAGGGATTGGGAGAGAATAGGCTTACGCTATTGTGGGCCGGCTGGGAAGCTGTTTGCTATCTAAAACCACCAGGAGTGGCTTCCCTCTGCCATGTACTACTCTCTTTGGATCCAGCCAAGTATAGACTGAGGCCTCCAATAACTGTGAGCTAAATAAATCTTTCTTTCCTTCATTTTGGGTGTCAGGTATTTTGTCCCAGCAATGAGTGAAAAGTAACTGAGGAACTGATGTAGGAAGGTTCCTGTGAGTTCAAGGGCATTCTGGGCTACAAAGTCAGTTCAAGAGTCTAGAACATGAACACAGAGTGAGACCATGCAAAAAAAGAGAAAGAAATAAAAGAAATACAAGAATTAAAATTAAACAATATGTTGTATAAAAGAAGCAAAATTAACTCAAAGAGAAATTCATGGAATGAAAATCAATGGATGCGAACAATACTTCCCACAAGAACCCAGAAGAAAGAAAGCATGGAAATCCTATGCGCAATGACCCATGACAAATACATCAACAAAAAAATATATCCAAAAATGAAATATCAGACCTGAAACAAACCTTTGAACAAATGACCTTAGTAGATGACTACAGAATGTTCTGCCCAATCACAGAACACGCATTTTTCTTAGCAGCACATGTCACCCTCTCAAAAATAGTTCCCTTATTATCTCATGAAACATGCTTAAGTAAATGCACTAGAATTGAAATTTTGCCATACATAAGATCATAAATAAGAAAACTATATAAAAACATGAAAATTAAATATCACCCTCTTAAATAACCAATGGATAACAAAGGAAATTAAAAGATAAACTAGACAGTTTTAAAAATTAAAACATAATGACAATACAATATATTGGAATATATGGGATATCATACAATTAGTTCTATGAAGAAAATTTATATAGGTGAACTTCCACATCAGAAAGCTCAAATGAATGACCTACTGTTGAACCTATAGCTTCTAAAAAAAAAGAAAAACAAGTTAAACCCAAAGCACATATGAAGGAGGAGATTACAAGGATCAGACCAAAAATTATAGCAATTGAGACTAAGACAATGAGAGAAAAAGTCAATAAATTGAAGAGATGGCTCATTGAAAGAGTAAATAGAATTGACACCCCTGGAATGGTTTGTGTCTAGATTCTCCCCAAAGCCTCATTCACTTTAGATTGGGGGCAACTGAATCTAGAGTTTGTGATTGGTTCCTGGTTCCATGGTACAGTTAAGGGTGCTGGGATTAGGGGTGCACGATTGCTGGGTTAGTGCACTGACTGGATTGCCCCCAACCCCAGGAAGCTGGATAAGATAAAGGGCCAGAGGAGGCTTAGCTTCACCTTTGTTCTCTCTCTTGCTGCTCTTGCCATCTCTCATTGCCATAAACTGCTCCCTGCTACCATGTGCCACTCTGGCTCAGGGCCAGCCAATTTATGAACTGAAACCTCTATAAACTGTGAACTATAAGTTTTCTCCTTTAACTTTGGGTGTTGGGAATTTCGTCTTGCAATAAGAATAGTAACTAAGACAAACCCTTAATCCATCTTCTCAAAAAAATATTCAAATCCATGTAATTAGGAATGAAAAATTTAAAATCACAACACATCCTGAATAAAGCCACATCATTAATACCTACTTTGAGAACCTGTACTTTAAATAGATAAAACTCAGAAGAAACAGATTTCTACATGCATATGAACTACCAAAGCTGAATCAAGAAGATATAAAAATTCTAAATAATCCAATAGCACTCCATGGAATTGAAGGGATAATTTAAAAACTATTATCAAATCATAGACCAGGTCCTGATGGATTCACTGCTGTATTCAACAGGAAATTTGGTGAAGATCTACTGTCACTGCTCCTCAAACTCTTTAATGGAATGAAAAGGGAAGCCATACTTCCAAATTCATTCCTGAAATCATCAAACTGATACCCAAACCAGAGGAGGATCCAACCAAAAAAATCCTCCAAAAGCCAATCTCTAAAGAAAACAGAAGAAAAACTCTTTAATAAGGTACTGGCAAACACAATGCAGCAAATCATCAAGATGATATACCAAGACCAAGTTGGTTTCCTTCTTGGGATGTAGAGATGGTCCAACATGCATAAATCAAAAAATGTAATATACCATGTTATTGTTCATGTGTATTTGTCCCTCCAAAGCATCATGCACTCATTGAGAAGTAGTTCTATAGTTTATGATTATTTCATGCTCCAAGGCTCAGATTATGGGTCTGAGTGCTGCTGGAATTATGGGTGTTACTGTACCTAGCCTGGGGAAGATAGCCTGAGTGCAATTTAAGGGAGACAGACTTGCTCTTTGTTGCCATTGTTGCCACTGCTCCTGCTCTTTTGCTTTTGCTCTTTGTCACTGCCATGAAAAGCACCTCTCTGCATTGGAGCCAGCTTCGTATGGACTAAGACCTCCAGTAACTATGAGCTAAATAAAACTTTCCTTCCTTCATTTAGTATGTCAGGTACTTGTCCCAGCAAAGAGAAAAGAATAACTGAGACACTGAGCCAAGTGTGAAAATCATATGATCCAGCTGGGAAGATGGCTCAGTGAAATAAGCACTTCTATGGCAAGTGCAAGGGCCTCAGTTCAATCCCTGTTTCTGCAAAAAAAAAAAATTTAAAAAAATCATGTGATCATCTCAATAGATGCAGAAAAAGCTTTTTTTTTTTTTTTTTTTTTTTGTGTGTGTGTGTGTGTAGGATCTCACTACACAACCCAGACTCGTAGCGCCTCTCCTGATTTCTGCTTCCCTAGTGCTGGTATTGCTGGCGCGCACCCTCACACCTGGGCTCCACTGCTGGCTCAGGGCACCTGAAGGTTGGGCAAGCACAGCATGAGGAACCAGGGATTGAATCCTGGGCCCTGCGCTTACCTAAGCAAGCGCTTAGTCTACTGAGCTATACCGCTGGCCCTTTAGAAAAAGATTTTGATAAAGTACAATACCCATTCCCAATAAATACCCTACAGAAAATTGGGTTAGATTGTCTCCATCTCAATGTAAAGAAAATCATCTAAGACAATCCAACAGCCATCATACTAAATAGACAAAAACAGAAAGCTTGCTCTCTAAAATCAGAGACAAGACAAGTCTATCCACTGACACCACTCTTATTCAACACATTCTTGAAAACTTTAGCCAAAGAAATCAGGCAAGAGAAAGAAATAAAAGGAACAATGATAGGAAAGGAAAAAGTTAAATTACCATTATTTGCCAATGGAATAATGCTCTACATAGAAGAATTCAAAATATATATAAAAAAACCCCTGCTAGATGTAATAAGGAAATTCAATAGCATAGCTTGCTCCAGAGTCACTACTAAATAATCACTAGCCTTTCTATACAAGAATGACAAACTCACCAGGATAGAAAGCAGGGATTCAACACGTTCACAATAGCATCCAAAAAAATGAAATACTCGGGAATCAATCTAATGAAGGATATAGAAGACCTCTGCAGTGAAAACTACAGTACTCCGAAAAAAGAGATTGAAGTGGGTATCAGAAAATGGAAAGATATTCCTTGCTCTTGGGTAGAAAGAAACAATATAGTGAAAATGGCCATACTTCCAAAACCTGTATACAGATTGAACACAATTCAGAGAAAAATTCCAATAGCATGCCTCACAGAATTAGAGAAAACAATCCTAAAATTCATTTGGAATGAGAAGAGATCTAGAATAGAAAAGCCAATTCTGGACCATTTTCATAAAAACAGAATGGTACTGGGGAAAAAAGCTTCAAAAATCAGTGGAACAGATTAGAAGATGCATAGCCAACTTATCTTTGACAAAGAGCCCACACACATTCTCTGGAAGAAGTCTCCTCAATAAGCAGTGTTTGAAAAACTGGGTTCTGTCATGCCAAAGATCAAAACTGGACCCACATCTTTCACCAAGCTCTAAATTTGAAATGGATCAAACATCTAAACATGAAAATAGAAACATTATCTGCTGGAAGATAGAATACATGGAATTCCTTGAGACAGTGGTGTAGTGTCTTAATTACTTTTTACTCGTTGCTGGAACAAATACCCCACAATCAAAGTGAAGGAAAGAAAGGTTTATTTATCTCAGTGTGTGGAGGTTTCAGTTCATGCTCTGATGGCTACCAGGCAAACGACAGCAGTTCATGGTGACAGAAAACAAGGAAGAGCAGAGGAGGAGCAGTAGCTGCAGCATGCGTCAAACCTCTCTCTTCCTTCTGTGCTGACTCTGAAGACTGGCACTCCATGGCAAAGATCACAGCTCCTCCAAAGTGGCCCGGCTGCAAAGGTCAAGCTCCTCTAAAGACTGGGACTTCTCCACAGAAGTGGGGTAGGGCAACAGGAAGACTTCCTCAATTCCTTTATATACACTTTTTATGCTGAGTTACTCTGGGGGGGACCATGGCCCTATGGTTGAACTAATTGCACCCCAGTGCCAGCCCAATAGCGCCCCAGGTTGGGCTCTGCTCACCTGCAAGACTAGGTCCCCATGCCTGGAACTGCCTGACCGGATTCAGCCAAGTTGAAACAAGGTATCAAGTAACACATGTAGGCAAAGACTTTATGAATAAAACTGCTTTCACAGGCACTACACAGAGAATCAACAACTGGGATCTCATCTGAGTCAAAAGCTTTTGCACAGAAGAAGAAACCACCAATAGAGTGAAGAGACAACTCAAAATATGGGAAAGAAAGGTTTGCCGGCTGTTCCTCAAAGGATTACTATGAGAACATATAAAGAACACAAAAAGATTGGATCTCCCAAATTCGAAGACCCAATTCAGAAATGGGCATCTGAGGTGAATACACACTTCACAGATGAAGAAACACAAATGAAAAATTGTTCACCATCACTGGTCACTTGAAAGATGCAAATTAAAACAACGCTGAGATTTCATCTCACACCAGAAAATTATTACTTGAAAATTATTACCTAACTCAGCAAATGCCTCAAGTTCAAGTCCAGGCATGTTGATTCATGTGAATGAAATGTCAGCTAACCACAGTGTAATTTGTCAGAGCTAAATATTGGAAACAACTCAAAAGCCCATCAACTGAGGTATAGATTAAAAACAACATGTTATTTTTATACAATGAAGTATTACTCAGCTATAAAGAAAGACAAGCTTGAGACTTTTATAAGTAAATGGATACAAGTAGTGATCATACTAAAGGAAATAAAACACACTAACGTGTAAATATTGCAATGACTCCCTAGGGTAAGAAAGTGAAAAAGTAAATAAAACCCAAAAGGCATGAAAGATATTGTGGAAACAAAAGGAAGAGGTAATGAAAGGGAAAAATAGAGGGGGAAAATTATATATATAATTTACATATATATATATATATATATATATATATATATATATATATATATATACTAGTTAAGACTAATTTCTATTGGATTATTGAATTTTTGACCAGTTTTACATGGTTATATCTATCTGCTAATCTGAACTATTCTGAAGATAACAATGTGCAAATAACAATCATTGTTGATTTCCTATCATTTCTTATCATCTCGTTTTGAAATTCTGTATCACTTTCCATTTTTGTCTTTATTCTCTTTAAAATAAAAACATTGGCTAATGTCTATGTGAGTCAGTTATTCAGCATTTAGCAGCCACGGCTGGAGGAAGGCCACACCCTACAGACATATATGCTCAATGGCAGACGTTGAAAGATATGAACGCTGTTACAGGCTCAGGTTCCAGTTCTAAATTCTGCTATGGGCTGGCTGGGGAAACCTGAGGATATTATTATTACACTATTGAGCCCACGTGAAAGAGATAAGAACGTGAACTTTAATGGGCAGCTACTGCACTAGAAAGGATACAGTAGCATGTGCCTACAGTGTAGGCATCTGGTCTTGCATCCTATACAAAGACTGTGGAAACCACTATGGAAACATTAGTGGGCCATCTAGGGTTTCAAATCAGGACACTCATGTAGGTGACAGGGTTCTCTAGAATGCCGCGGGTGGCAGCCGTGTGTGAGGCAAAACATCTGGTGTGTATGGCTGTCTAGTGCAGTTCTCACAACAAGCCTCCGTGGTGGATACCAGGCACCTTCAGAATCAACAGTTCAGTTTCATTGCATGCAGCGTTTGATGTTAACTGTGCCTCAGCGTGTGGTCAGGTTTCTCGCAGCTGAGACTCTCACAGCTTCATGGTGGGAAAGTTCCATTCTGCTCATTGGTTCAGGAGATACAGTACCTGCTGAACCTATAAGACAGAAAAACCGAGGAGCAAGGACATGGCGGAGCAAAGTTGGTTCGCTCACCGTGTCAGGGGAAGAGAACTGGAGAGAAATGGGCCATGAAGCACACAATCTTCAAGGCGCTGCAACTCTCGCACACACACCTAAGGTAATACTTTAATAATCTGCTAGTCACAGGTGGTGGCACACACTTGTGATCGCAGTACTCAGGAGGCTGAGGCAGGAGGATGGTCGTGAGTTCAAGGCCAGCCTAAACTACGTAGTGAGACCCTGTTTCAGCACAAAACAAAATTAACTAACTTACTAGCCATTTCTTAATCCAATAAAATGGACATATCAGGATTAATGGTCACACTCAGAGTATTATAATTCTTTAGAAATTTATAATATAACTGGTAACTATAGTAATATTCAATTAAGCAGGATACAGACTCATCTCTGAAACTGTTCTACCCATCATACTTTCACTGAAAAACTGCCAAGACCTCCTTTTTTATTTTTATTTTTTAATTTTTATTTTATTGAAGTACAAATAAAAATGAGATAGTTTTAAGATACCTTGACAAGATGGATTTGATAAAATAATACATTACGAACTGTTTTCATAGTGTTTTGGTATCATAGAAGGTGCATACATGATATACTTACAGACTTTATTATACCGTATGTCTCTTATCAGTAAATTAAGACAGTGTAGCTGTTTATGTATCTTATTTTTTATACCTGAATTACATCAAAGATTCAATAATTAATACTTTCTACCTTGTTATTTTCCTAGTGGTTGTCCATAGTACTAGAAGCCGACATAATATCCTGTCAAACCACCATTAGTGCAGATCTTGCCTCTCATAGAATTATGTAGAAGCACAGCGTTATCTATCCCAACTGTACTGTCTATACACACACATCATGATTCTTCCTTTCTATATCCCTTCCTTTGTCTATGCCAGTCAAAGATGAGCACTCCATTGTCAGTCAACCAATTTAGGTGCCTGAACTCGATGACACAATCCAACACAGTCCAGCATTCCACAACAATAGTGAGTTATCTGAAGAAGTTGTCAACCATAGCCATTTACAGCTCAATTTATTTTTGTGGCCCCACGGTGTCTACCTCATTTTTATACTTTTCTGCTGGATGGTTAAGACCTAGATAGAGCAAGACTTATATACCAACACATGTACTTTTGGTTTCTTATGATGTCAGTGAAGTCCTCTCAGGGTTTATCTTGTAGTCCTGTACCTTATTCTTTAGATCCTTTGTCTGTGTCATCCATGTGGATGAGTCACGGTCAGTGCTTCACCAGTTTGCTCTCTGTGAGAGCCTGAGAGAAAGTTTTCTCTCCATGTGACTCTCCCCAGGCACACTATAGAACTTTGATCTCTTTCCTCTGTGGCTCCATAATCTACTTGTTCAGAAAATTTGGAGCTCAACTGCATTTCATGATGTTGCAGTGCAGGTTCTCCTATGTCCTGAGTCTTCGCTGACCTTGAAAGGCCAGGGTCAAAATATTGGCTGGCCTTGTGGCTCTTCTATTTCTCCAATTTTTATCTGTGAGCTTAGGTTGTTAACCATCCAGAAGAAAAGCTGATTAGTATCCTGGATCATATGCCACTCACTTTGCCTTATCTAACTCAACTGTTTTTAGTTGTTGTTGTACATTTCCATTTGTATTTCTTCTTTTTGCTTCTTATACTAGGGAGACTATATGATATTTACACATGTGTGTCTGGTTTATTTCACTTATGAGTATATGTTCAAGAGGCATCCACTTCAGTATAAATGCTTCAAGCTTATCATTCTTAATAGCTGAGTAATACTCCATTATATTGAAATACCACATCTTTTTCAACCATTCCTTATGTGATGGACATCTTGGTTGTTTCCAAGATTTTGCTATCACACATTGCACTGCTATAAACATAGGTACACATGTATAACTATGATACAATGTTTTCAGTTCCTCTGGGAAAATTCCCAGTACAGGGATAGCCGGCTTGAATGGGATTTCTAGCCCTACTCTTTTGAGGAGTCTCCACACTGACCTCCACAATGGTTGTTCCAGTCTACATTCCCACCAGCAGTGGAGAAGTGTTCCATTTTCTCCACAACCTTTTCAGCATTTGTTGTTGGTTGATTTCCTTGTGATAGCCATTCTTTCTGGAGTGAGATGGTATCTCAGTGTTGTTTTTATTTGCATTTCATGGATGACTAGTGATGTGGAGCATTTTTTCATGTATTTATTCGCTTCTTTAATTTCATCCTCTGAGAAGTGTATATTCATCTCAGATGCCATTCCTGAATTGGGTCTTTAAATGTGAGGGCCCTGTTATATCTTAGTTCTTTATATATTCTAGACGCAGACCTTTGTCTGATTACTTATTAGGATTTTTTCAAAATTTGTGGGTTGTCTTTTCACTCTGTTGACAATTTCTTTTGACATGCAGAAGCTCCTCAAGAGTAGTTGATCCTAGTTGTTGATTCTTTCAAGTGCTTCCCGTGCAAATATATGTTTGTTCATGAACTCTTTACCTACCCCCATGTCTTCAAAAGTTCCCTCTACTTTCTCTTCCAAGAGATTGAGTGTTTCTGTTTTAATGTTTGGATCTTTAATCCATTTTGACTTTAACTTAGTGCATGTGATTGAGCTGGGTCAAGTTTTACTTTTTGGCATGTAGAAAGCCATGTTTTCCAGCACCATTTGTTAAAGAGGGTATCTTTCTCCTGGTAAGTATGATTGGCCCCTTTGTAGAACATCAGATGGTTGAATGTGTTGGTAGATGCTTCTGCACCTTCTAATCTATTCCATTGATCCTCAGGTCTATTTTGTTGCCAATACCATGTTGATTTTATCACAGTGTCTTTGTAGTATAATTTCAAGCCAGGAATTGTGATGCCTCCTGCCTTGTCTTTACTGGCCAAGATTGCCTTTGGTATTCTAGATCGCTTGTGGTTCCAAATGAATTTTAGGAATGATTTCTCTAGGTCTGGGAGGTATGTTGGTGGCAGTTTGATAGGGATTGCATTAAATCTGTACAGCAATTTTGAGAACATGGCCATCTTCATGATTTGGTTCTTCCTATCCAGGAGCATGGAATATCTTTCCATTTTCTAAAATCCTCTGTAATCTCTTTTCTTAGGGTATTGTAATTTTCTGTTAAGAGATCTTTGACTTCCTTGGTTAAGTGAATCCCAAGGTATTTCATTTTCCGCGGTGCTATTATAGAAGGCATTGTTTCTATTGTTTCCCTTTCAGTGTGCTTGTTATCTGGGTAGAGGAATGCTATTGACTTTTGAGTATTGATTTTGTATCCTGCTATGCTACTGAATTTCCATATCAGTTCTAGTAGTTTCTTGGCAGAATTTTTGGGGTCTTCCAAGTAAAGTATCATGTCATCTGCAAATAGTGATAATTTAACTTCTTCATTGTCTATTCTTATTCCTTTTATTTCTCCTTTTTTTCTAATGGCTGTTGCTAATGATTCCAAGACTATATTGAACAGGAGGGGTGATAAAAGACATCCTTGTCTTGTACTTGATTTAAGAGTAAAAGATTTCAGTTTTTCCCCATTTAGGATTATATTAGCTTTTGGGTTGTCATAGATGGCTTTTTATCAAGTTAAGGTACAGTCCATCTATTCCAATTTTCTGCAGGACTTTGAGTATGATTGAGTGTTGGACTTTGTCAAAAGCTTTCTCTGCATCAGTTGAGATGATCATGTGGATTTTAGATTTCAGTCTATTAATATAATGTACTACATTATACCTTTATCTCATTGACTCTGTTTCATGCGTTTTATTTCTTTTCTGTATTGCTCATTTAAGGAATCCATCATATTTCTGATCTCCTCAATTTTTTTATCCATGTCTTCTTTAGAGGTAGTCATTAATTCTTTTTCTGCAGTGTTTCTTCCAAGTTGGGTTTCCTCTGTGTATTTCTGGACTTGTTTCTGTATTTCAGATGCTATGATTTCAAAGAATTCTTTTTTTTCAAAGAATTCTATTTTGAGTTCAGAAATTATTTCTGCTTTGAGTTCCTCATGACCTTTCTGTTGTTGTGTCTTTGCTTCTGATGCTGTTAATACATATGTTTCAGCTAGAATAGTGCTCTCTGCACTTGCTCTGGGTGAGCATTGTTTTTCTACCCAATGTTTCTGGAATTCATTCTTTATTTCAGATACTATGTATTCAGATATTTCTTTTTTAATTTGGGGAATTAGTTTTCGTTTCATTTCCTCTATACCTTTCGGCTGTTGTTCCTTTGCTGCTGCATCTGTTAATTCATTCATTTCAGCTGAGCTAGTGTCCTCGGCCCTTACTGGTAGACAAGAGGTCTGGGATTCGGTTTTTCCCTTTGTCTTTGTCATTTTGTATAGCACTGACCTTTGACCTTTGGTGTAGAGCTTTGGTGCAGCTATAACCTTAGCTTGTTATGAGATTCGAGTGCCAGTCTATTAAGTTTGAGATTATCCAGGTATGCCTATCCTGGGTCTAGCATTGTGTTCAGTTCCTTTTTTGCTGTAGCTCCTTTGGTTCCCATCTGTTGGTTCCCTGGTCAGGCGAGCATGAACTTAACCGGGATGCAGAGCAAGTAATGAAAATTCCCACTGTCTTGGCTGGCTTTGGGGTGAGTATCTGGAAAAGTGCTCGAGTTAGTCCTCCTGTGTCAGGAAGGTCACTCTTTCAATGGGTGGGCCTGGGCTTTGGTGTGTTTGCTGGGCTCCCAAAAGGATAGTGGATGATCTTATTCCCTGTGTAGGCTGTATTCGGTCAGCCAGCCTGTGCTGGGTTCAAGTCTACAGGCTGGAACACGAGAAGGCTGCGAAGGGTCCCTCCAGTACAGCGGGCCTGAAGCTCTCACTCACAGGCCAGGCTGCGCTGGGTTTTGGGCCGTGGGGTGGGACCGGGGATTGGTGAGAAATGTCCCTCCAGCCTGGCAGGCTTGGAGTTCTCACTGTACGCCAACCTGCACTGGGTCTGGGGCCGTGGTCTTGGACTGGTGATCACTGGGAAATGTTTCTCTCGTGCAGAAGGCCTGAGCTCTCACTGGCTGAGCTGGGCTGGGTCTTCGGCTGCAGGAGGTGGGGGGGCAGGGAATCCCTGTGATAAGTCTCTCTCGCATGGCGGGCCTGGAGTTCTACACTCACTGAACTTTGATGCCCAGGGGTCGGGGGAATTCACACTCACTCAGTGAGCTTTAGGGCAGGGGATCCGGGGCGGTACTGGTGAATTGGTCCTGAGGTTTCAGGCCGGTCACTGGCTTGGAGGGCTTCGGGGTGGGGATCCGGGTAGCACGCGTGGGCAGAAGCCAAAGGCTCTCCCTCAGACTCACCACACTCACTGATCTGGGAAGCCTTGTGAGTAGTGCAAATTCCCACTCGCTGGGAGAGCTTGGGGCGGGATCCAAGAGGCCGCTACCGTCAGCTATTGTCTCAGGCCGGTCTCTTGGGCTGGGTGGGTGTGGGTGGGTTTGAGGAGGCTGCTGGCATCAGCTGTGTTGTCTCAGGCTGGTCTCTGCGGCCAAGACATTCTTAATGTTTCTTAGCCTTATCTGCTACTGACCTTCCCATTGCCTTGAGTGCAATCTAGATTGACAACCTTAGCCCTACACTGGAATCACCTAGGAAGCTTTACAGTCAAATATGCCCACATCTACTTCCTGCCTCAAGAGGCTGTGACTGGTCTGAGCTCTAGCTTCCACACTAGGGCACTGCTGAAGCTCCCAAAGGTGTTCATGTGCAGAGCATATTAGTGGATGCTCTTGCTGTTGATCACTCGAGTCTCACACAGGTCCTCTGCCTGGACCCCTCACTCCAGCTTGCTTTCTTTAATTCCTTTCACCCTGATTTCGGAGTGATCTTCAGAAAACACTAACCTTACCTCACCACTTTTGCCTTACAACCCTTTAGTAGCTTGTTCTCTATCGAATACAGCCCATAGTTACCAATGCTACCTAGACTTCTTTAACCATGCACACCTTTAAAGAAAATTCTAGTAATTGGCTAGGGAGATAGCTCAGTGGTTTAAGTGCCTGCTTGGCAAGCACAAGGATCTGGTTTAAATCTTCAGGACCACATACTGTGTCCCTCCCTTGCCTGAAACCTGGGCACACTGAGAAACCGGGCATGGTGGCACATACCTGTAATGTCAGCACTTGGGATGGCTGAGACAGAAGGATCACTGCAAGCCTGAGCTGTGTAGCAAGACCCTCTACCAAATTAAGTAATCAATTAATTTAAAACTTTCTAGTAATTAAAGAGGATAATGAGTAATTCAAGGGGTAAAATGTAAGACAAAGAGTGATTCAACTGTGGATAGTTGTTACAAATTGAAATGTTTGACATTTTCTAAAAACTGTTCAAAAAACAAAATGCACGAGTGGCTTTGACTTCTCAAAACCTGCCTTCCACCATGACTTGCACTTTGTCCTAGCTGCTTGCCTCGTAGCTCTCCTGATCTCAGGGCCACTGCTCTGGCTTTCAAGTCTCTCAAGACCCACAGCCGAGCATGGGAAACTCAACCTGACTGGCACCAAACAGAACATGGGCATGTGGCTGGTCAGGGTTCCTAAGTATTTGTCACAGAAATGGGCTAAAGCCCCTGGAAGAGGTTAAGGTGGGAAACTGCAGATTTTCAAGAAGCAAGGAAGGACTGAGGTGGAATTTATTTTGAATGAGGATCTTGCAGATATTCATGATATTGGCAGAAAGCCAGCTTCAGTGAGCACTCCACATTTGTCTTGTGGAGTATTGGAGGACAGATCTTACCAGTATTTCCTGAGAGCTCATCTGATAAACTTATCATTGGAAGGAATAGTGGTATAAAGAGCTGAATGCCATCCTGCTGCCAGTGAGAACTACATGACATTAAAGAGATTGCAAATAGAAGAATCTTCCAAACCTATAAGGCTATCATAGCAGCTAGACAGAGTTGTAACAACCAATTATAAAACTGTTGCTAATCATCAATATGTTACTGAGTATGAAAGGAAGAAGACAGAGAGGGAGCTCAGGAAGATAAACAGCATGTTCTAGATATGCTCTTTTCAGCCTTTGGCCAATATGATAACCTTAAAGACTTGGTGGAGGTAATGCTGCTAGGACCGTTGGCAGGGGTGGGTGGTCCTAGCTGCTGAAACTCTGGAGCCCTGAGCGCCCGCAGCTGAAGAGCAGAGCATGAGGGCTGGTCAGTCTGTCATGTTATGGGCAGTATGCAGACGAAATGAAGGTGTATGTTGGTAACCTGTGAACGGGTGCCAGTAAAAGAGAATTAGAAAGAGCTTTCAGTTGTTATGGTCCCTTAAGAACTGTATGGATCACAAGAAATCCCCCAGGATTTGCCTTTGTGAAATTTGAAGATCTAGAGATACTGAAAGTGCAGTACTAGGACTGGATAGAAAGTGATTTGTGGTTCCCGAGGGAGGGTTGAATTATCAACGGGTATGCCTCGGAGATGATACTTTGATAGACAACCTGCCTGTCCCTCTGATCCTAATGGTAGATGGTATGAGCGTGGTGAAAAGAGATTTCATTCTTATGATTGTCATCACTATAGCAGCAGCAGAAGAAGAAGCTGGTTACGGTTTAGATCACAGTCTCGATGCAGAGAAAGATGCTATTCTCGCTCCCGCAGCAGGAACAGAGGGTGGATGTCAAGGGCGGCATCTCCTCTGCGACAGAGGTCTGTGTCTCTTTGTTGATCATGATTGGCCTCACTCAGAAGACCTAGATTTAGTTCTATAAAAGGATCAAGGTATTTCCAGTCTGGGTCCAGGTCAAGATCAAGATCCAGGTTTCTTTCATGACCAAAAAGCAGCCGGTTGAAGTCTAGCTCTCCATCTCTGAAAGGAAGTCATTCCCCATCAGGAGTCCTGATGGAACAGACTGAAGTTCTCAAGTTCATCCTTTAAAGAAAAGCTATTTTGTTTACATTATTATAAAAGATTTGTGATGTCTGTAAAGTGTAACTTAGAAAGGATATTTCAAATAATCAAAATGGATCTGGATTGTTCTGTAAATTCATGGGAGTAATATGATACACATTTTTGTTGAATGTATTAAGATCTTATGGTTTAAAAATGTGGAGTTTTACTTGGCACATTTAAATAAAATGTTTCTAATAATAAAAAAAAGACTTCCCCCCTCCTATTCAATATAGTGTTGGAATCCTTAGCAACAACCATTAGAAAAGAGGGAGAAATAAAGGGAATAAGAATAGGAAAAGAAGAAGTTAAATTATCACTATTTGCAGACGACATGATACTTTACTTGGAAGACCCCAAAAATTCCACCAAGAAACTACTAGAACTGATAGGGAAATTCAGTAGCATAGCAGGATACAAAATCAATAC
>PVKA01031246.1:0-26423 GCA_004027165.1 Ctenomys sociabilis
CTTCCTGGTCCTCGTCTCAGTCCAAGAAATCAATATTTGTAATCCCAAAATTATGTTATTGGAATCCCATCAAATTGATTCCAATCTACCACTTTCCATGCAACCCATGGCAAAAATGAGGACACTAAATTATATTTTTAATCATCGGGGAGTCGAGGGGCTCTAAGTCCTGCCATGACATGGCTTTCCAGAACCAAGAGAGCGACCCAGGGCCTCACCCGGTTTTTATTCAGTGAGGGAGTGGCTTGAGGATTGAGAATTGTGGGAAATAGGTGACTACTGTGAGCTGAGCTAGGTGGGGGGCCTACATTTACCTCTGCCATATGCAGAGAGGATATGCAGAGAGAGTAATCTGCATTATATAGTATTTAATGTTTTGGGAAGTCTAGGGCTTCAGCTTTGATGTAGTCTTTCAAGCCCCAGGAAGTCATAGCCTCTGTCTCCAGGCTCGATCCCAGCTGGCTGCGCGGAGCATTAGCTCTACCATCCTGTCTCCACCCAGCTCACATTAAGGAGCAGCAGGTTTACCAGGGAAACACGCTTGCCACCTTCAAAGACTATCACCAGCACCTCAGCTAGACCAATACACATTGCTTAAGGCCAATTGAAGGATGAAAAGAAGTCCTAGCCAGCTCTGTACATAACAATATGAGGAAATAGGATCAGACTCAGTCAAAATGGAGACAGTCGCTTTTCTTTCAAGGAGAGCTGCTCAGGTGGTCCCCCACACTTGGGAGGCTTTAAATAGGCAGATCCCTATGAGTCTGATCTAATAGTGAGAGACCCTGAACACCCTGTAGACCCTTCTCTAAAACAATACAAAAAAAAAAAAAAAAAGAAAGAAAGAAATATGTATGAAATATCCAGAATGAATAAATCCTTAAAGATAGGCAGCAGACTAGTGGTTGTCAGAGGCACAGGGCAGAGCCAAGGAGTGAGTGCTTAAGTAGAGCATTTATTCTGGGAGTAATGAAAAGATGCTAGAATTAGATAGTGATGATGGTTCTGAGTCTTGCGGCTATACTAAGTCCACTAAGTTATACATTTTTGGTTTGAGGAACTTGTTTTGCATTTGTCTTGTCTCTGGTGGTACTAAGAACTAAACCCATGGCCTTTACATTAAGCTACATCCCCAGCCCCCAACCTTCTTTATAAAGACAAGGTGTCCCCAATTGCTAAGTTTCCTCGGCAGGGCTCTAACTTGCGATCTCTCTGCCTCTGCCTCCCAAAGTAAAGAATCATATTTTAAATAGCCAACTTTATGAATTAATTTCAATTTTCATAAAAATAAATGTGCCATAGTAAGGCTTTCTATAAGGGCAGAAATTCATAAGCACCTTGACTGTCACACAGAGACTGTCAAATTCTGTACGAATTGGGCAAGTTTCTAAATCTCTGTTCGGTTGATATTACCCATCTTTGAGATGGTAACTGAAACTCACTCAAGAAGCATGAGCCAAAATAAGCATTGTGTGAAGTGTGTCTAATACCTACCTGGCAGGGCAGATACCACGATCATGAAATGTATCTAAGACACCCCACAGAAGACCTGGTTACTAGGAATACCTTGGCCCCATAAGAGACTTGAATCTGGTATATAAAAAGCTAACAGAAACCAAGGCTGGCATTCTTTCTGGTATTATGTGTAGTGGATAAGAGAATTTCTTCAAAATTACTGATTTATGAAAACTCAAGATTCTGCATTGCATTTTAAAGTTAATCCATTAGAATCACTTACTTACTTGCAAAATAACATTTTTGTAGGAGAGAATTAACTTGAATACCAAATAAGAAAAGGCTCAATATCTTAGCTGATAGAGTTGCAAAGCAGTTAATGATCATAAGCTTGGAGCCCAAATCAACATCCTGTGATGAATTCAGTCTGTGACCTTAGAAGGATAAATGGACTTTTCTACAGTAAACACTGGATAAAAATAATCTAAAAACACAAGATTAGAAAAACCAAATAGGATTTCTTAAACAATTTTTTTTTATCTCAAGGTCATAAGAAGTTAACAATCCTAGATTCTCTTAAAACAAAGCTCTTTGTAGTCTAGGAAAATGCTCTCCTATTTGGCAATCAAAATTAGAAACTGAACTTGTGCTGACAGGAGAGAAAGTTACATAGACTTTCACTGAATTCTTTATGGAAACCGCCCTAGTACCAAAGGGCTTTCTTTATTAATCTGATAGAGTGAATCTCAGCTGCAGCTGCACAGTGAATTCAATGAGTTCCTTTTCAAAAGGACCAGTTCCTTGACCCCAGTCAAGAAGTCTGATTTCTTGTACACAAAGCCCAGCCTGGCATGTTTGCAGAGCAGTCAGGTGGCCCAAGTGCAGCAGCAGGTGCATCTGGCGAATGGACAGGAGATAAAGTGCACCAGAGGAAAGGGGCCAGGTCATGTGCACGCTTGTGTGCAAGGTGAGAAATTCAGATTCTACTCAGAAACAGTAGGGAGCCGTACAGAGGTCCACTTGGCTTCGAATAACATAAAGCAACTCTACTGAGCCCAAGCAAGTCTGGAAAGCCCTGGT
Source organism: Ctenomys sociabilis (assembly GCA_004027165.1). Taxonomy (NCBI): domain Eukaryota; kingdom Metazoa; phylum Chordata; class Mammalia; order Rodentia; family Ctenomyidae; genus Ctenomys; species Ctenomys sociabilis. The sequence continues at coordinate 2,536 of PVKA01031246.1, forward strand.
CTTCCCAGCTTCTGGCTGGAGCTGATTGAGGGCTCCGTGCCCGCTTCCTGGGTGCTCTGAGCTACACAGGTGAGCAGCCCAAGGCTCACTGTCACACTTCCTGCAAGATCATGGTGAAATTCAAGTATTCTATGAAGGCAAAAACCTCACAGACGAAAGAGAAAGTGGCCCTCCTCATCCAGGTGTTCACAGCCACATTGCACAGGACCAACTCAGCACCTCAAGGGGTGTAAGTCAAGGGTCCTTCTTTCAAAAGCACTCCTAGGCGATGCTCAAGGCCAGGGTTGACTGTGGCAGGTGGCCTCTTGTGGCTTCCAGCCAACTCCACATTGTGCTGTTTATGCCTGCCTTACAGTCCATAGCAACTGTTTGTGGCAAAAAAAAAGAATGAACAGAATATGATAAAAGTGGTGGGATGTCACCTCCAAGTTCAGGTTATTATACTGGTCAGCTTGGGATGCTGTAACAAAAGATCCCAGGTTGGGAGCTCCGCCAACAGGCGTTTGCTTCTCAGTTCTGGAGACTGGGAGCCCATTATCAAAGTGCAGGCAGGAACGCAGCAGGCTGTCTCACTGCCATACTCACACGAATTCTTCTCTGTGTGCAAGTAGAGAAAGTTTCCTGGTGTATCTTTCTCCTCTCATAAGGACAGAAGTTCTATTGGAATAGGACACCACCCTGAAGACCTTCCTTAAACTTCATTACCTTCTTCTTTCTTTCTTTCTTTTTGTGTTTTTGTATTTTTAGGGAAGGGTCTACAGGGCGTTCAGGGTGTCACTACTAAACTGGACTCATAGTGATTCTCCCAAGAGCTGAGATTTCAGGGGTGTGCCACCACTCCCAGTCTTGATTGCTGCCTCAGCATGCCCCGGGGGCAGGGCCAGCACTGCAGGGGTGGGGTATCAAACCCCAGCCCCTGCGCAGATGCTTAATCCACTGAGCTAGTTGGTCAGCCCCCTCATTACCTTTTTAAGGGTCTCCAGTTACAGTCACATTGAGCTTTAGGACTTTACCATGTGAATTGACATGGAAAGATCCCAATTCAGCCCATAACACGATAAGAGACTGTACTTCTGAACCAGGGGTGCAGTGAGTGGTAGAACCCTTGCCTGGCCTGTTCAAAGCCCTGAGTTCTGTTCCAGAATGGCAGAAAAACAAAAGAATGGTAAACAAACTGCACTTCTGTCTGGAGAAGTGTCTGGCTGCCTGTTTAGCCACATTTTAGGGAAGTCCACTCAATTTTGACAGGTATCAAATGCTTTTCACATGAAGTTAGCATGAACACTAGTATAGTTACATTTTCTTATGTACTTACTACATCTGAGCTCTTTTATTATGGGCCTCACATGCATTCTCTTAATCCTCACAGCAATTGTAGGAAGGGTAAGAAATGGTGCAAATCAGAGACCCCCAGGCTTGTGTAAGGCAACATGGGGTGAAGTTTACTGTGCCTGAGTGTGGGTAGACAGAGGGCAAGAGGCCTATCTGTGCCTTTATAGGGCTTGGACAAGTGGACACGTGGGGAGCTCAGGCCGAGGACCTCAGGGAATGGGACCTGGGCCCACATCAGATCTCTCCAAATGCCCAGTGTTGAAAGTCCTCAGGGCATCCAGTGCAAATATATGGATTTTGTCAGATGTCTTCATGCTTGGAAGATTCCACGCTCTAGCTTATATCTTCCTATCATGTCCTGTGTTTGCTGAGGGCAGCAGCACCAGTGCTGAGCTGTGTCTTCTCTGTGAACAATGCCGCTGCTGGCTAACAGGTTGGGTGCTAGAAAGTCCCACCCGCGTTGAGTCTGACAAGAATTATTTATTGGAACATATCCCCATTCTAGAAATAAGATAGCTAGTCTCAGAACAGGTAATATTTGCGTAAATTCTCACAGTAAATGATACAGACAAAAAATATAATAAATGAGACAGGTGTGGTTCAAAAAGTTCAAAACTATCCTAGTCAATATAGCAAGACCCCATAATCTTAAACTCATTAAACTCAAAAGTATATTTCAGTGGTAAAGTACTTGTCTAGCATACACAAAGCCCTGGGCTAAATAAATAAATAAATAAATCCGATCGGGTACTTTAAGACAAAGAAAAAAAGAAGGGGAAAAATTTCAATAATCCTTTAAATTCCAAGCTCAGTACTAAAAATCATTAATCCAAAGTAAACTATTCCTATTAAATAACAATGACAAGTCATAGATTAAAAAGGAAAACTAGGGATCCTGGTATGTGTGGGTAGTATCATAAAAGATGCAGCATAGGAGCCTTGCTCAGCTGATGTCCCTAACCCCCACCATCTCAGAAGCCAGGCTGTGCTCAGGACAGCTCCAGGAGCCTTGGAGCGCTCTACCCTACGCCTCTGCCACTGCAGAAGCCTTGCAGAACTTTGCCCCAGCCTCACAATCACAGAAGCCAGGCTGAGTCCCAGACAGCTTTTGGGGAAGTGGTGACAGCATCCAAAGCCCTACCATTGCAGGAGCCTTGCTGAACTGTGGCCTGCCTCCCACACAATTCTGAAAGTTGTCCCCAGACAACTTTGAGAACCTTGGTGACCCACGCCCCATTCCACCACTGTCTTGAGGGCTGCCCTGACCCACAGCCCCCTCCACCACATTGCAGGAGACTTGCTGAGTTGTGGTCCATACACTCACACCATCGTGGAAGCCCAGACAGTGACAGGAGCCTTGGTGAGGTACACTCTCCCCTCCCTCACTGTCACAGGACAAGGGCTAAACCCTGGCGAACTTTGGGAGCTTCAGAATGCCAAAACAAAGGAGCAATCTCAGACCTCCTGCCCACCCACAACAGGGCCAGGAGGCAAGGACTTATAAGAACTTGAATGTTAGACACCTGAAATAGCAACTGAAGTAAAGAAACAAGTGTATCAGGTTATAGAAGAAATAAAATAAAAAAATCCTTCTCCAATTTTAGGTGCTTGCCCGATAGCTCAGTTGTAGAAGAAATCAGATCACAAATAGTCTTCTGGCAAAAAAAAAAAAAAAAAAAAAAAAAAAAGAAATAACAATCATGAAATAATTTCTCAGTGCATCTAAAAAAGATATAGATGAAAAATAAAGAACAGAAAAATAATGGAGAGGCCGACCAGATAGCTCAGCAGGCTAAAGCACCTGCTTAGGCAGAGCACTGTGGCCGGGACTCCACCCCAGCGTGGTATGCCAGCCCCTCCCCCAGGCATGCTGCAAAGGGGATTGAGACTGGGTGTGGTGGCGTGAACCTATAATCCCAGCGCTAGGGAGGCTAAAAGCAGGAGGATCGCTATGAGTCTGATCTACATAGTGAGACACTCTAGACCCAATAGAGCATATACTAAACACATTTTTTAAAAAAGAAAAATGATGAAAACATTATATGAACATTATAGAGGAAAGAATTAGAATACAAGAAACAGATTAAAACACATAAACAGGAAATTAAGAATTCCTCTGAAAGCTGGCAAAATTGCTTGAATAATATTCCATTGTGCAAAACCGCTTGAATGAAACTGAAGATGGGCCTTCAGACCTTCAAGGCAGCTTTGCAACTACTGATCACAAAGTAAGATCTCTTAAAAGTAACCAGGAACCAGAAAATAAAAATTCAACAGCTGTAAGATGATGCAAAGAAACACAATATAAGACTGATAGGTGTCAATGAAACCAAATGACATAAAAAGACTGCACAAGTAGTAGCAGAAAAAAGAAGCTGACATACAGATAAGTGAGGTATATGGAACTCCAATTAACCATAATCAAAATAAAGCTACACCCAGACACACAATAGTCAAAACCCAGAAATTGAGCCAAAGAATGAAATATTAAAAGCTGTTAGAGAAAAGAAACAGATCACCTATAATGAAAATCCCATCAGAACCATGGCAGATTTCTCAGCACAGACCACCAAGTCAGTAGAGCTTGGAGTGCAATATTTCAGGCCCTCAAAGAAAACACCTTCCTACATAGCTGATGTACCCTGCAAAACTATCAAAATTAATGCTTCCATGACAAAAGAAAAGAAATTCATGACCACCAAACCAACCCTACAAAAAGATGAGGACATTTACAAACTATGAATATTGGCTCTCCCCTGAGTCACTTAATGAAACTCCTAAACTTCTCAAGTTGACATAATATATCAACCAGTACACGTGTCTGCACATACAGGTCTGATTTATTTCAGTTAAGAGCATGCTCTCTAGCTCCATCCATTTACCAACAAAAGCTCTTATCCTGTTTTATAGCTGAATAATACTCCACTGTGTAAAAATACATCTTCTTTATCCATTCTGCAGTTGATGGACACCTGGGTGGTTTCCAAGATTTAGCTATTATAAATTGCCCTGCTATAAATATGGACAAACATATATTGCTGTGGTATGAGGTTTTCAGTTCTTTTGGAAAAACATCCAGGAGGGGAGTAGCTGGTTAGAATGAGATCCCAAGTCCTGGATTTTGAAGGATTCTCCACACTGATTTCCATAGGGCTCGTACCAGTCTATACTCCCATCAACAGTGGAGAATGGTTCTTTTTTCTCCACAGCCTCCCCAGCGTTTGTTATTGGACGACTTCTTGATGTTGGGCATTCTTTCCGGGCTGAAATGGAATCTCAGTATTGTTTTAATCTGCATTTCTCAAATGACCAATGATGTTGAACATTTTTTCTTATGTTTACTTACCATTTGTGTTTCTGCACCTCTGATGCCCCATTTTGGATTAGGTCTTTGAATTTGCGGGTGGCCCGATTTTTAAAAACTTCTTTATATGTTCTAGGTAGAAGGCCTTTGTCAGAGGAACAGTGAGCCATAATTTCTCCCAGTTTGTTGGTTTTCTTTTTACTATGTTGGAGATTTGCTTTAAAGTGCAAGAAATTTTTCAGAAAGATGAGATCCCAGTTGTTGATTCTTTGAAGCATTTCCCACACAGTTTGGGTTTTGTTAATGAACTCTCTACCTACCCCTAACTCTTTAAGATTTCTACCTACATTTTCCTCCAGAAGATTTAGTGTTTCTATTTTAATATTTAAATCTTTGATAAATTTTGACTATAGATTTATGCATGGTGGTAAGCATGAGTCTAGTTTTAGCCTTTGGCATACAGAAAGCCCATTCTTCAAGCACCATTTATTAAAGAAGCTATCTTTCTCCCAATGAGCATGTTTGGCCCCTTTATTAAAGATAAGGTGGCTGGTGTGTTTGTAGTTGTGTCTGCATCTTGCAATCTGTCCTACTGATCCCCAGGTCTGTCTCTATGCCAGTACCATACTGATTTTATCACTCTAGGTTTATTATATAATTTCAGGTGAGGGATTGTGATACTTCCTGCCTTACCTTTGTTGCCCAGGATTGCTTTTGATAGTTTGGGTCTCTCCTGGTTCCAAATGAGTTTGAGGAAAGTTTTCTGTGGCTTTGTGGGTATTTTCATCAGGATTGCATTGAATCTGAACAACAATTTTTGGAGTACAGCCATTTTCACAATGTTGGTTCTTCCTATCCAAGTGTGTGGAATGTCTTTTCAATTTTCTCAAATCTTCTTCAATCTTTTCCCTCAGAGTACCATAATTTTCACTGTATAAATCTTTTATGACCTTTATGAGATTGATTCCTGAGTATTTTTTTGGATGTTACTGTTAAAGGCATGGTTTCCCTAGTCTCTCTCTCTCTCAGTGTGTTCATTGTTTGTGTAAAAAAAAAATGCTACTGATTTTTGGGTGTTGGCTTTGTATGGTGCTACATTGTTGAATTTGGTGATTAAATCTACAAGACTCTTGGTGGAGTTTTTTAGGTCCCCCACATAGAATATCATGTCATCTGCAAATAATGATAATTTCACTTCTTTGCCAATCCTTATTCCTTTTATTTCTCTCTCTTGTCTAATTACTCTGCTAATGTTTCCAGAACCATATTGAGTAAGAGTGGAGAAAGTTGACATCCTTGTCTTGTTCCTGATTCTATTTTATTTTTTAATTATATTTATTTATTTACTTATTGTAGTTAGGACAGGGAGTACAGGGTATACAGGATCTCACTGCATGGATTGGACTTGTAGTGATCCTCCTGTTTACAGCCTCCCAAGTGCTGGGATTAAAGGGCTGTGCCACCATGCCCAGTCTCATTGTTCCTGATTTTAAAGTGAAAGCCTTCAGTTTTTGCCCATTCTGTATGATGTTGGCTATTGGTTTCTCATAGAAGGCTTTTATCATGTTATGATACAGACTATCTATTGCAATTCTCTGTAGTATTTCTACATGAATGAGTGTTGGACTTTATTAAAGCTCTTTCTTCATCTCTTAAGATGATCATGTGGTTTTCATTCTATTGATGTGGTTTATCACATCTATGGATTTGCATATGTTGAACCATCCCCGAATTCTTGGAATGAATCCCACTTGGTCATGATGTATAATCTTCTTGATGATTTGCTGCCTTCAGTTTGCTAGCATTTTATTGAGGATTTTTGCATCTATATTCATTAGAGAGATTAGTTCTCTTTTTAAGTTGGATCTTTCTTTCATTCTGGAATCAGAGTAATACTTGCCTTCCAGGAATGAGTTTGGGAGACTTGCCTCCCTTTGAATTTCATTGAAGAGCTTGAGAAAAGTTTCAGTCTTCTCTAAATTTCTTGTAGAAGTCTGCTGTGACTCAGTCAGGACCTGGGCTTTTTCGTTGTTGGTAGTTTGTTTTTATTATTAATTTTCAATTTTGTTTCTCTTTATTGAGTTATTCAGAGTTTGTATGCCTTCTTGACCCAGCTTTGGCATTTCACATGTATCTAGGAAATAGTCCATTTCTTCTGTGTTTTCCATCCTGTGAGAGGAAGGATTTTGGAAGTGATGGTGTGAATTTCTATTGATGATGTGAATTTCTCTACGGTCTGTAGTGGCCGTGCCTTTGCTATTCTTTATTGCATGAATTTTGGTTTTCTCGTTCCTTTTTTTAAGTTGGCTAGGGGTTCATCAATTTTGTTTATTCTTTCAAAGAAACAACTCTTTAATTCCTTTATTCTTTGTATTATTTTTTCATCTCCAATGCATTAATTTCTGCTCTAATTTTTATAATTTCCTACTTTCTTTGGGCTTTGGGCTTAGGGCTTAACTTGCTCTTCTTTTTCTAGGAGCTTGAGGTGCAGCATAAGATTGTTTATTTGGGCTTCTGTTTTCCTAATGTGCCAATTTAATGCTATAAATTTTCCTCTTAAGGCAGCTTTCATTGGATCCTACAGGTTTCATTAAGTTGTATCTGCATTTTTATTTGGTTGTAAATATTTTTTAACTTCATCTGTGACCCCCTGATTGTTTAGAAGATTGCCATTTAATTTCCATGTGTTTATGGTGTTTTTATGGTTTCTTTTGTCAATAATTTCCAATCTTATTCCACTGTAATCAATACCAACAATGGATAAGTGTGCTTGAAGTGGAGTTGAAGGGGTATTCTACGGTGGGTAAAAGGCAATGTGTTTTACTCTAATAAACTTTTTTAAATTTAAATATCCACTGTGTTTTGTAATCACATCTTATATATTCCTTATACTGAAATTCTACTATAACAGAAAATATCACACACCCCTGCTAGAAGTTTATGTAATTTTCTCAGTTGCCCAGATAATAGTTCCTGTTCCAGTTCTGGTTGCTTCTGTCATTAGAAACAGCTGGCCACTACAATGCACATTGTGCAAGTGGCTTATCAATGCAGTTGATAAGCCATTCTGCCTCCACACTTCCCGCTTGCTTATCTCACATAAGCCCTAGACCACCAGAGATCAGCACCTAATATTTTGGAAGCGACCCCAATCAGGGCTTGTGAACATAATCCACCTCCAAATCCTGGTGCTGCTTCAGTGTTTCCGCTCGCTATCGCACTACCAAGTGTAATGATCAAAGAAATGATCGCCCCTTATATTTTCCCTTAGCTAAACCCTGAGCACAGACAGAGACACAGTAAAAAGCCTCTACACCCCAAGCTCCTTTTATGATATCAGATAATTATGACTTGCCTTTTTCTCTCCTGTTTCTTTATTCCACTCTTTAGGGAACCATCTGTATGTGGTCTAAAGGTTCAAAAACAACATCCATGACTTTGAATAATGGGTTGAAAGAGTTGTCCACATGTGAATTGAATAAAGAAATAATTTATAGAAAAACATTCAAACAATAATTCCTTCCAACAATTTTCTTTGTTACTTCATCTGTCCACCTAAGGCCCTGCCTTTGAAGGCTTTTTTAGTGGATATATGTTTTACATACTTTTCAAGTTGCTCTTATGTGAAGGGCAGCTGGTGTACTCTCTGCTATTGTTCTATTTCTTAGTATTGCAATGCTTTCGTTTCCTTCTCTGCAGAAGAAGGTAATGAAGTGCTTATCCCAGCCTCCCAGTGGTTATAGTAGGAGCTAGATATGAGGCTGTTCTAATGATAGCGCCATGGTTATTCACATTCTCTTTTATTCACTCAACAAACACTTGGAAGGAACATAGCAAACTAAAATCCAGTGTTGCATTAATCTGTGGCTTTAAGGACTCAATGGAGGTTCTAGAATTTCCACATACAGAGCAGTAACCTAGTTGAAAATAGATGACAAGAATTCTGGCTAGGAGCCATTATGGGGGGGGGCAGCTGGTGTGTTCTTGAAGGGCAGCTGGCGTACTGTTCCGCTATTGTTCTATCCTTTCAAACAAGTGCTATCATCACAATTTGACAGGTGAAGCAATTGAAGCTGTCATAGCTTCCCAGACTTCAGAATGACAAGATGAGGGTATGAAAATCACACCCACCAGGAGACACTGGGCTGCCCTGGTGCAGACATTTGGTCATCTTGTTTAAGACTCTCTCTCCGAGTCATAGTTGCCTTCCTGGCACTCCACGGGCATCGGGTACCACGGAAGCAGACTGAAGCAGGGATTCTTACTCCCTGCTTATTGAGAGAGCTTAGTTACGTTCTTGTTGCTGGAACCAAACACCCAGCAGCCACAAGTTAAAGGAAGAGGGCTTTCTTTTGGCCCACAGTTTGCAGAGGTTTCCATCCAGAGTAGTCTAGTTCTTGAACAGGATGCCACAGCAGAGGAGAAACTGTTCACATTGTGGCAGCAGGAGGCAGAGCTGGACTAGGGAAGAGGAAGCACATGGGTATAGGCGCCCCTGTACGCCTTCCCTCAGCAACCTGCCTCTTCCCACCAGGCTTCATCTCCCAATATCACACCCAGCCATAAGCCTGTCAGAGGACTCTCCAGTTCCACACACCAAGGATCCAGTCACCATCCAAAAGCTCCCCCTGTGAGTGTGTGAGGCTTCAAAGGGCAATTTAGGTGTAAGGCATAAAGGAGGATATTCTCTTGGGAAATGGGAAAGGAGAGAGTCAGACAAGGGCAGAAGAGGGTAGAAAAGATGGTTTCGGCTGAAGCCCAGCTCAGGCAGACCCCACCAGGAATACAAAAGGCATCACAGTAAGCCAACTTCCCCCGAGACCAAGCCTTTCCTACACCTTCCACATGGGAGCCGAGCTGCCTAGGGTGGACATCCAGGGACATTTCAGGCAGGTCTGAGCACTACCTGTTACACCCTGAGCCGTAGGCAGACCCACAGACACAGGTGCAGGCAATCATGATTTGCTTTTTTTTTAATTTAATTTATTTTTTTTTCTTAACTGTTTCCTTTTTCCCATCCTTTGGGGAATCATCTGTGGAATGGTGTTATGGTTTGTCTCTAGGTGTCCCCCCAAAGCCTCATGAAGTCATGGGGTAGACTTCTAGAGTTTATGATTAACTCATGATCCACTGGGATTGCGGGGGAGCCAAGGCTTGGATTATGGGTCTGAGTGCTGCTGGGATTATGAGTGCGAGTGGTACACCCAGCCTGAGGCAGACAGCCTGAATGTAACATAAGACAGAGAGACAGACTTCCTCTCTCTATGCTCTGGTTTCTCTTCAGATCATATAAATCTTTTGCCTTTTACTTCCTCTCTGTTGCCATTGTTGCTGCTACTCCTCTTTTCTGTTCCCTCTGCTATTTGCTGTGGCCAGGAAAGGTTGCCCTCTGCCAGGTGCCACTCTGCTTTGGAGCCAGCTGAGTATGGACTGAAACCTCCAGTAACTGAACTAAATATACCTTTCCTCCCTTCATTTTGAGTGCTCAGCAATAAGAGAAGAGTAACTGAGACAAATGGGAAGCCCCCCAACACTCAGCACAAATGGGGATGCCTGCCTTCAACTCCTCCTGTGGTTTGACTATATCTTTCAAAAAGCATGCATTAGAAACAGAATCTTCACTGCAACTGTATTGGGAGATGAGGCCTAATGGGAGGTGTTTAGACCCTAGGCTCCACCCTCAGGAATGGACTGACACTGATTGGAGAAGAGCTGAGCGTATGAGCATGATCTCGATCTCTTGCCTTCTCTTTGCCCTTTGGCCAGAGGATAAGGCAGCAAGAGGGCCTTTGCCAGGTGCCAGCACCTTGATCCTGGACTTCCCAGACCTCATAACCCTGAGCCAAGTCAATTCCACCATTTATAAATTACCCAGTCTATGGTACTCTATTTAGCAACACAAAATTTTAAAAAGAAAAAAATCCTAAGTGGATGTGATGGAAAGCCAATAGGATCCAGCACAGTGGTCAATGAAATTATTTTGATGATAACTTATACAGATCACAATTCTTCTGTTCTCTGTATATCCTTTTCCTATATATAAGGCAGGACTTTCATCTTACAAACACTTCAGAATCATTTCTTCTAATTCAGAAACCTTCTCTGGCACAACTCACCAGCTCAACCACAGTCGCATCTAACTGTATTTAATTAGCTCTTCTGGGGAGGAAAGACACAACTGTTGAGGTTTTAAGCCACAGACTAAAACCTTCACCTGCCATTCAAGGTTGCTACAAATTAATGGTTGCAATGGGCTTTGTCTGACCACTGCATAAAACCAATTCATGTCAAGTGACAGGAGATATAGCACAAAACATCCACTAGAATTTACCTCCCAAAAAGAGTATTTGCTTCTCAATTTCTCACACCACCTCTGGGCTGAAAATTCAAAGTGAGGACTAATATACCTTTCACAGCAAGCTGAAATTAAAGCAGGAATATGTACTATAATCACTACCAACAGGAGGAAGCAAGCCAGCTCTTTCCACATGTTTTCTTTTAATTACATCCATTCTCCACAGGTCTTCAAATGCCCTGCCAGCCTGGCTAGAGCTGCCACCCACCCCTCCCACCATGGCTCCATTCTTCCTGGTCTGCAGCCCCACAGTAAAAGTAGCTGTAAATATGAAGGAAGACTTGGCAAAGAGAGGGTCATGATGCAGTCCTTTTCATGGGGAGAAATCCATGCGCTCTCCACACTGTAGCTAGAGTGTGCTTCTGAAAAACTGTCGGTGCTCCCTACTTACACCCTTCTACACTGATGCCCATGAAACTTGTCTCAGTTCCTCACACATGCACTCACTGCCTGGCCACAGAACCTGGCTGATCCCTGTGCTGGAATTCTGCTCCCCCAGCTGCTTCCACAGGTCAGAGTTCAATGGAATGTCTGTAGCTTCTTTGTCCAATTTAGATTTCATCTGGGCTGTCACAGTAAGTGTTTTTTTGTTTGTTTTTTTGTCTGTTTGGTGGTGTTACATGGCTTGTCGCTTGTCACTATACCTTTATTTGGAAGTTTTTCAATGCAGGTATGTAAGAAGAAAGCTCTTATTTTGATGGCAATCAAATGCCCAAATCTATTTTTTGAACTGCTTTCAGGTACAGGGTGGTGGAGAATAGGAAACTGTTCAGGGAACACTGTCTGTCTGAAGTTTGTTTGTTTGTTTGTTTGTTATAACAAGGCTGACCATTTCCTCCTGAAGTACTCAACCATTGGGTAAATATCCTGCACCCTCTGACCTCTCAGTTTTGGGGATTACTTATCTTCCTGGTTTATTACTGGCCAGAGAAGAGCATTCTAGGACTGAGTGGAGGAACCTCTCTGGAGTCCCATAAGGCCCGAGAGAGCGGCGGGGCAGCACCTCCCCCTCACCTGGACAAGCCTTCCCCACGCTCCCAGATTCATCAGGTTCCCCATGCACACTTCCTGCTGATATCACCTCAGAGTGAATCTTTAAAGTTATATAAGGGCTGGGAGACGGCTCAGTAGAATAAGCACTTCCCTGGAAAGCGCAAGAGCCTGAATTAAATCCCTGGTTCCACTTAGAAACAAAGTTACATAAACTGCATCACTGGGGCCGGGGAGATGGCTCAGTGGAATAAGCGCTTCCCTGGCAAGTGCAAGGGTCTGAGTTCAATCCCCTGTTCCACAAAAAGAAAAAAGAAAAAAAAAAAACTGCATCACTGGTCAATATAGACTTGTAGCAAGCCTGCCTTCAGCACTTCCGGGAACAGGACAAGCCCAGCTGAGAACAGGGCACTTCTTTCCGCGTGCTGTTGGAGCAGAGGATGAGCTCCTACTGGCCAGACCTGGGAGCTCCCCCTCTCAGGTATGTCCTGTTTCCACCCACCACACCTATTCAGAAAGTATTTTCTTACTGCAGAGAGATTGTACAGGGTATAGGTCAGGCACTTTCAACACTGTGACACCAAGGAAACTGAATTCAAATTCTAAAGTTGTTTGAAAATGGCATAAGCACCTGCCTGCCAAGCACAAGGTCCTGAGTTCAATTCTCAGTACCAAAAAAAAAAAAAAAAAAAGGCAGCATAAAAGATACCTAAGGGCTTTAGAACAGTGCCGGGAACATAGTACAGTCTCAATAAAAGTAGATTATAACTAATATGATTATTTCTTTCACTTATTGGAATTGATTTCTCTTTTTGTTTAGGTTTACCAAAGCTTGAGGCCATAAAAGAAAAACTGGCTTTCCACATGTCAAAGACTAAAACTAGACCCAGCAAGCACTAAACTAAAATTTTACTACTTTTATTCTATCTTGTCTAATTGACTATCCTTTTCCTATCTGGTTGTCTTATTTTGTCTTTTACTTTGTGAATAGTTTTAGTTTTGTGGATTTTTTTCTCTTTCTCAAATCTACTTCTTATCTTCCTTTCTTTTCTGTTCTCTTTCTTCCTTCTTTTTTTCACTGTTTAGGTTTTTTACCTAATTTTTTCATTTTCTTCTATTGATCCTTTTAATTCCTTAACTACTCTTTGAATGTAAACTTTCAAGTAAATGTTGTTTCTTCCCTTTCTGATTACTCTCTCACATTCCATTTCATTCTTTCCCCCTTGTGTTGTTTACCAAAACTCATGTGATCATTCTTTGACCTGGGGTCTACCATATCTGACCTAATTCATCACTTTATCCTGTCCCATCATAAGAGATTAATACCTCTGTTAAAAATATATGCAACAGACTGAATGAAGGAGAGAATAAAATATCAGATCTTGAAGACAGGATTTCAGCTAGTGATCAGGAAAAAAGATACCTTAGAAACAGCAAGAGAGGGGCTGGGTAGATTGTTCAATGGAAAAAGTGCTTCCCTGGCAAGCACAAAGGCCTGAGTTCAATCCCAAGTTCCACCAAAAGAAATAGGAACAGACCATGAAAAATCATTCCAACAGCTATAAGGCGTCATAAGAAGAATAACATAAGATTGATTTGTGTCAATAAGAAACCTGGAAATAGCAAAAACGACATGAAAAAAACTTTCAACAGAAATAATAGCAGAAAACTTCCCAAGTGTGGATACAAATAAATGAAGCACATAGAACTCCAAACAGCCATGATCAAAATAAAACTATAACAAAACACATAATAATCAAGTTTCCAGAAATTCAGCAAAATAACAGAATATTAAAAGTGGTTAGAGAAAACAAAAAGATCACCTATGAAGGAAAGACCATCAGAATGACAACAGATTTCTGAAAACAAACCATCAAGTCAAAAAGTGCTTGGAATGAAGCATTTCAGGTCCTGAAAGAAAACAATTTCCATCCCAGACTGATGTACCCTAATATTTTGAGCTAGCTTCCACAATTGATGGAGAAATAAGGTACTTCCATGACAAAAGCCAACTAAAGAAATTCATGACCAATGTACCAGTCCCACAAAAATTACTAGAAGCTACTGGAGAGATAAAAATGATCACAATTGTAAAACAACAGAAAGACACCACAATGCAGGGAAAGCAATGAAACAGAGGATAAATGCAAGGAACCAGCAGAAGGAAAATATAATGATGATGAAAATGCAATATATATCTGTTATAAACCATCAATATAAATGGATTCAGTACACTAGTCAAAAGAAACACACTGAAAGAATGGATCAAGATAGAAGATGTAATAATAGGCTGTGTACAAGAAACACTTTTAACTCAAAAAGAGGTTCATAGACTGAAAATCAAAAGATGGAAAACAATCTTCCATGAAGAGGAATCCAGAGAAAAGCAAGGGTAGCTATTCTAGTTGCACAAATTGTTAACTTCAAACTGAGTGACCAAAACATATAAAGAAGATCACTATACACTTCTTATGGAAAAACTTCAAGAAGAAGAGATAACAATCATAAATATATATGCACCCAGTATAGTGGCACCTGATTATATAAGACAATTATTAATAGACATGAAAAATCAAGTAAGCAAAAACACAACTCTAATGGGAAACCTTAATACCCTATTACAAAGGGATAGATCAACTGGACAAAAAATCAACAAATAAATATCAGAACCAAACCAAATCTGTGAACAAATGGACTTAGTAGATGTTTTCAGAGTGTTCTACCTAAAAATGTCAGAATACACATTCTTCTAACTGCACACAGGACTTTCTCTAAAATACACCATATAATAGCCCACAGAACATGCTAAAGTAAATGCAAAGGAGCAGAAAGTACCCCATGAATATTATCTGACTATAGTGCAATGGAATTGGAAATCAATGGCTAAAGAAACTGCAAAAACTCCATAAACATGTGGAAAGTAAACAACACCCTAGTAAACAACCAATGGATCACAGAAGAAATTAAAAGATATCTGCAAATAAATGAGAAAGCAGATGCAACATACCAGAACTTACAAGATGCAATAGAAGCAGTACTAAGAGGGAAATTTATAGCACTGAATTCTCACATCAGAAAAACAGAACAAGCTTAATTAGAGCTTTTCAGACTCTAGAAAAAGAAGAGCAAACCAAGCCCAAAGCCCAAGAAAGTGAGAAAATTATAAAGATCCGAAAACAGTACGAAGAATCATTGTATCAAAGAGCTGATTCTTTGAAAGGATAAATAAAACTGATAAACCCTTAGCCAATCTCATAAAAAGAAAAGAAAAGAAAAGACTCAGATTCATACAATAAGGGGTGAAAAGGTAAAATCACTACAGATCCTATAGAAATTCAGAAGATCAACAATTCCTAGTTTGAAACTCTTTACTCACATAGGATAGAAAACACAAAAGAAATGGATAGATTCCTGGTACATATGAATTACCAAAGCTAAATAAAAAAACATATTAAATAATAATAAAAACTACAAACAAAACATGTTAAATTTTGAATAATCCAATATCAAGCAATATGATTAAAAATATAATTAAAAACCTGCCAACAAAGACAAGGCCAGGTCAAGATAGATTCAGAGCTGAATTCTACAAAAGTTTCAGCAAAGATTTAATACCAGTACTCCTCACACTCTTTAATGAAACTGACAGGGAAGGAATACTCCCTAACACATTCTTGGAGGAATGAGTCTTGATATACAAACCAGAAAAAGACACAAACAAAAAAGAGAACTGCAAGGCAATCTCACTAATGAACATAGATGTAAAAATACTCGATGAGATGCTAGCAAACAGAATGCAGCAAATTGTCAAGAAGAATATACCCCATGAAGTGGGTATAATGCCTGAGTCCCAAGCAAGTGGGATTCATCCCAGGAATACAAAAGTGGGTCAACATACACAAATTAATAAATGCAACACACCATATCCATAGAGCCAAAGACAAAAATCATGTGATTATCTCAGTGATTGCAGAAAAAGCTTTTGACAAAATCAAGTACTCATTCACCATTGAAAACCCTACAGAAAATCAGACTAGATGGTCTTTACCTCAACCTGATGAAAAACAGCTATGACAAACCAACAGCAAACATCATACTAAATGGACAAAACTGGAAAGTTTTCACTCTAAAATCAGGTACAAGAGAAGGATGTCTAATATCACCATTATTATTCAATATAGTTCTGGAAACATTAGGCACAGCAATTAGACAAGTGAGACAAAAAAAAGTATAAGAAAGAAAGAAATTAAATTATCACTACTCACAGATGGCATGATACGCTACACAGAAAACCCTAAAAACCTCTACCACAAGACCTCTGGAGTAGCATACCTGGACACAAAGGCAACACTCAAAGATCAATAGCATTCCTATATTCAAACAATAAACAAGTCAAGAGAGAGAAATTAAGGAAACCACAGCCTCCAGAATAGCATAGCAAAAAAAAAAAAAAAAAAAAAAAAAAAAAAAAAAAAAAAAAAAAAAAAAAAAAAAAAAAAAAAAAAAAAAAAAAAAAAAAAAAAAAAAAAAAAAAAAAAAAAAAAAAAAAAAAAAAAAAAAAAAAAAAAAAAAAAAAAAAAACCCTTAGGAATCAATATCAAAAGGAAACATAAAATCTATATGTTGAAAATAACAGTGATCTGAAACAGAAATTTAAAGATCCTCCCAGCCCCAGGCCCTGCGAATGTGTAGGAGAGCTTCTGTGCTGTCCTGCACCAGCCAGACCAAGACCAGGCCTGCCAGCCTTCTGCGGACCTGCCCCGCCCCTCCAGACCCAGCACGGCCTGCCCTGTGAGTGAGAACATCCGCCACCCTTTTGGGATCCCTGCAGACCCGCCAAAGCCCAGGCCCAGTGAGTGTGTGGGAGAGCTTCTGCACTCCCCTGCCCTCCTCCCATATCCCTCCAGACCTGCCCAGGCCTGGCGTACAGGACTCAGGTGAAACTCTGCAGCTGAAGTCACTGCACTGAGACTAGGGTCAAAACCATACAGCTAATAAGGAGAACATTTTGCAAAAGGGGCACAACAGGCTCACCTCCAAGGGCAGCAACAGGAAGGAGCTGAGCACAAAAGCCAGACCCAAGCCAGGCACAACTACATGAATGGGAACTTGGTATATCAGTACCTGAATTTCATTAGGAGCTAAGGTTATAACTGCACCAAAGCTCTACACCAAAGGTCAGAGGTCAGAGCTATACAAAATGATAAAAACAAGGAGAAAAATGCAATCTCAGGTTTCAAGCCCACCCAGAACAAGTGCAGAGGACACTAGCTCACCTGAAATGTATGAATTAATAGTGTCAGAAATAAAGAAACAACAGCAGAAAGATACAGAGGAACTCAGAGCAGAATTAATTTCTGCAATAAAAAAAAAGAAATCTCTGAATTCATAGCATCTGAGGTAAAGAATCAAATACAGAAACCTATGAAGGAAACCCAGTGCCCACCAAGAACAAGTGCAAAGGACACTACTTCAGCTGAAATCTATGAAATAATAGCATCAGAACTAAACAAGCAACAGCAGACAGGTATAGAGGAACTCAGAGCAGAATTTATTTCTCAAATAAAAAAAGAAATCTCTGAATTCATAGCATGTGAAGAATCAAATACAGAAACATATGGAGGAAAATTAGTCTGAAAAAACTCTGCGCAAAATAATTAATAACTACTCCTAAAGAAGACATGGATTAAAAAAAAAATGGAGGAGATTAGAAAAAAGACAGATTCCTTGAATAAGCAATACAAGAAAGAAATAGATCGCAAGAAGCAGAGTCAAAGAGATGTACAGGAACTTAAAATCTCAATCACAAGCTTGCAAAGCCATTTAAGTGAAAGTGAAGATAGAGTTTCAGATCATGAAGATGCTGGTGCAGCTAGTGAAAAGGTAAGAAAAGATTTTTTTAAAAACAACTAGGATGCAGGAAAAAAAAATAGTTCATCACATGCAAGGCGATGCAAAGATCAACAATGTGAGAGTAATAGGCATCAATGAGAAAGACTGAGTCAACACAAATGATATAAAAAGAATATGGACAGAAGTAATAGCAAAAAACTTCCCAAATATGAAGAAACAATCTGACATTCAGGAAATCAAAGCATACAGAAAGCCAAATAACTTCGACCCAATTAAAAGCACACCAAGACATATAATAGTTAAGATCCCAGAAATCCAGCACAAGAACAATATACTGTAAGCCAGTAGAGAAAAGAAGCAAATCACATTCAAAGGAAAACCCATCAGAATTATGGTTGACTTCTTTGCACAAACCATGAAGGTAAGAAGAGCATGGAGCAGAGTACTTCAAGTCCTCTATGAAAACAAATTCCAACCCAGATTACTATACCATGCAAAACTCTCTTTCAAGTTTGATGGAGAAGTGAAATACTTCCATGACAAAGAACAACCAAAGAATTTCATGACGAAGAAGCCAGTCCTACATAGACTACTGAAAGATGTTCTAAAGAGGGACCAAAATGGTCAAAACTCCACTAAAAATAGAAGGAACCCACAAAATAGAGCAAACAATTAAACATGGAACAATAAGGAGTGAACAACAGGTAAATAACATGTCAATCATAAGTCAACACATCTCAATAATAACCATCAATGTAAATGGATTCAGTTCACCAATTAAGAAATAGACTGGCACAGTGGATTAGCAAACAAAATCCAACAATATGCTGTATACAAGAAACACACTTAACTCATAAAGAAATTAATAGGCTGAAAAGCAAAGGATGGAAAGCAACACTATCTGCTCCAGCACCTCAGAAAAAAACAGGAGTAGCAATCCTGTTCTCAGACAGTCTCAACTTCAAAGCAAGAAGGATCAAATGAAATAAAGAAGGCCACTATATACTGGTTAGGGGAAAAATTCAACAAGAAGAGGTAAAACTCATAAATATATATGCACCAAACACAGGAGCACCCAACTATGTAAGACAAATCTTAAAGGACATGGAAAATCTAATATACAATACAACCTTAACAGAAGACCTACACACCCCTTTATCCCAAAAAGGTAGGTCAATCTGACAAAAAAAATAGCAAAGAAGTAGGAGAACTGAACGAGTCTGAAACAAATGGACTTGGTGGACATATACAGAGTATTCCACCCAACCACATCTGAATACACATTTTTTTCAGCTGCACGTGAGTCATTCTCTAAAATAGGCCACATACTGGTCCATGCATCATGCTTAAGTATATTCAAGAAAAAAGAAATTATCCCATGCATATTATCTGATCACAGTGCAATGAAACTAGAAATAAACGATGAAAGAAATGATGGAAATTAAACAACACTCTACTCAGCAATCAATAGGCAACAGATGAAATTAAACAAGAAATTCAACAATATCTACAATTCAATGAAAATTCAAACACAACTTATCAGAACTTATGGGATACTATGAAAGCAGTTCTCTGAGGGAAAATCATAGCTATGAGCTCACACATTAGGAAAACAGAATGGGAACAAATAAACACCTTAATGCTGCACCTCCAACATCTAGCAAAGGAAGAGCAAACCAAACCCAGAACCCAAAGATGGGAAGAAATCATAAAGATTAGAGTAGAAATTAATTTAATTCAGAAGAAGAAAACAGTTCAAAGAATCAACGAATCAAAAAGCTGGTTCTTTGAAAGATTAAATAACATTGATAAGCGCCTAACTAACCGCACTAAAAAGAGGGAAAAAAAATTCAAATACAAGCAATGAAAAAGGTGTAATCATCAGAGACACAATGGAAATTCAGAAGATTAACAATAGCTACTTTGAGAATATTTACACTCACAGAACAGAAGACACAGAAGAAATGGACAGATTCCTAGAAAGGTACAAATTACCAAAACTGAATCAAGAAGATATAACAACTCTCAACAGCCCAATAACAGCCAATGAAATATAAAATGTAATAAAAAGCCTGCCAACAAAGAAAAGTCCAAGTTCTGATGGATTCACAGCTGAATTATACAAAAACACAGAAGATATACTCCCTACACTCCTCAAGCTCTTCAATGAAATTGAAAAAGGAAATAGTTCTCCCAAAATCACTCCTGGAGGCAAGTATTATACTGATATCAAAAACCAGGGAAAGACACAACTAAAAAAGAGAACTACAGGCCAATATCCCTCAAGAACATAGATGCAAAAATGCTCAATAAAATCCTAGCAAACAGAATACAGCAAATCACCAAGAAGATCACACACCATGACCAGGTAGGATTCATCCCAGGGATGCGAGGATGGTTCAACATTCACAAATCTATAAATGTAATACACTATATCAATAGAACCAAAACAAAAACCACATGATCATTTCATTGATGCAGAAAAGGCATTTGACAAATCCAACACTCATTCATGATCAAAGTCCTACAGAAAATTTGAATAGAAGGACTCTACTTCAATCTGATTAAAACCCATCTATGCCAATCCAATGCCTAATACAATTCTAAATCAGGAAAAACTGAAATCTTTTACTCTCAGATCTGCTACAAGACAAGGATGTCCTCTATCACCCCTCCTATTCAATATAGTTCTGGAATCATGAGCTATAGCCATTAGACAAGAGGGAGAAATAAAAGGGATAAGAATAGGTAAAGAAGAAGTTAAATTATCACCATTTGCAGATGACATGATACTTTACTTGGAAGACCTAAAAACTCCACCAAAAAGCTACTAGAATTGATACACAAATTCAATAGCATCGCATGATACAAAGTCAATACTCAAAAGTCAATAGCATTCCTCTACATAGATAACAAACACACTGAGAGGGAAATTAGAGAAACAATAACTTTTACAATAGCACTGCAGAAAATGAAATACCTTGGAATTAATTTAATCAAAAAAGTCAAAGATCTTTTCACTGAAAATTACAGTACTCTGAAAAAAGAGATCATAGAGGATTTCAGAAAATGGAAAGATATTCCCTGCTTCTGTACAGGAAGAACCAACATCGTAAAGATGGGCATACTCCCAAAATTGCTGTACAGATTCAATGCAATCCCTATCAAACTACCAACAACATACCTTCTAGACTTAGAGAAATCATTCCTAAAATTTATTTGGAACCAACAAAGACCTAAAATAGCAAAGGCAATCCTGGCCAACAAAGGCAAAGCAGGAGGCATTACAATTTCTGACTTGAAATTATAGCATAGGTACACAAATATCACTATGATACAATGTTTTCAGTTCCTTTGGGAAAATTCCCAGTAGGGGGATAGCCGGCTTGAATGGGATTTCTAGTCCTACTCTTTGGAGGAGTCTCCACACTGACCTCCACAATGGTTGAACCAGTCTACATTCCCACCAGCAGTGGAGAAGTGTTCCCTTTTCCCCACAACCTCTCCAACATTTGTTGTTGGTTGATTTCCTTATGATAGCCATTCTTTCTGGAGTGAGATGGTATCTCAGTGTTGCTTTTATTTCTTGGATGACTAGTGATGTGGAGCATTTTTTCATATATTTATTCGCTTCTTTAATTTCGTCCCCTGAGAAGTGTATATTCATCTCAGATGCCCATTTCTGAATTGGTCTTTAAATTTGAGGGCCCTGTTATATCTTAGTTCTTTATATATTCTAGACAGACCTCTGTCTGATTCCTTATTAGTTACTGATTATAGCAGCACAATGTGTGATAGCAAAATCTTGGAAACAACCAAGATGTCCCTCACATGAGGAATGGTTGAAAAAGATATGGTATTTCTACATAATGGAGTATTACTCAGCTGTTAAGAATGATAAGCTTGAAGCATTTATACTGAAGTGGATGCCACTTGAAGATATACTCATAAGTGAAATAAACCAGACACACATGTGTAAATATCATATAGTCTCCCTCATATAAGAAGCGAAAAGCAGAAATACAAAAGGAAACATACAACAACAACTAAAATCAATTGAGTCTGATAAGGCAAAGTGAATGGCATATGCTGCAGGATACTAATCAGATTTTCTTCTGGATGGTTAACAACCTAAGTTCACAGATCAACGTTGGAGAAATAGAAGAGCCACAAGGCCAGCCAACATTTTGGCCCTAGCCTTTCAAGGTAGCAAAAGGAGAACCTTTCGGTTCAGGACATAGGAGAACCTGTACTGCAACATCATGAAACTTAGTTGAGCTCCAAATTTTCTGAACAAGGAGATTATGGATCCACAGAAGAAAGAGATCAAAGTTCTATAGTGTGACTGGGGAGAGTCACATGGAGAGAAAACTTTCTCTCAAGCTCTCACAGAGAACAAACTGGTCAAGCATTGGCCGTGACTCATCCACATGGAGGACACAGACAAAGGATCTACAGAATAAGGTACAGGACTACAAGAAACACCCTGAGGGGACTTCACTGACCTCATAAGAAATATAAAGTACATGTTTTGGTATATAAGTCTTGCTCTATCTAACTCTTAACCATCCAGCAGAAAAGTATAAAAGTGAAGTATATTGCAGGGCCATAATATTAAGTTGAGCTGTAAATGGCTATGATCAACAACTTCTTCGGATAACTCACTATTGTTGTGGAATGCTGGACTGTGTTGGATTGTGGTATCAAGTTCAAACACCTAAGTTAGTTGAATGACAATGCAGTGCCCATTTCTGACAAATGTAGAGCAAGGAAGGGGTATAGAAAGGTAGAATCATGATGTGTGTGTATGGACAGTACGGTTGGGATTGATAATGCTGTGCTTCTACATAATTCTATGAGGGGCAAGATCTGCACTAATGGTGGTTGGATAGGATATTATGTCAGCTTCTAGTACTATAGGCAACCACTAGGAAAATAACAAGGTAGAAAGTATTAATTATTGAATCTTTGATGTAATTCAGGTATAAAAAATAAGATACGCAAACAGCTACACTCTCTTTCTTTACTGATGAGTCATATGCTATAATAATGTCTGTAAGTATAATATCATGTATGCACCTTCTGTGATACCAAAACATTATGAAAACAGTTTGCAATGTATTAATTTATCAAATCCATCTTGTCAAGGTATTTTAAAACTGTCTCATTGATATTTGTACTGCAATAAAACAAAAATAAATAAATAAATAATAAATAAAAAAAATAAAAATAAAAACAAGCCAATTCACACATTAAAAAAATTTAGCATAAAGCTACTGTGATAAAATCAGCATGGTATTGGCAAGGAAACAGACCTGACAATAAATGAAATAGATTAGAAGATGCAGAGGCCTCTACAAACACACTCAACAACTTGGTCTTCTACAAAGGGTCCAAACATGCTTACAGGAAGAAAGACAGACTCTTTAACAAATGATGGTGGAAAAACTGGCTCTCCACATGCAAAAAACTAAAACTTGACCCAGGTCTGTCACCATGCACTAAGATAAAGTCAAAATGGATTAAAAATCTAAACATTAAAACAGTGGCTCAGACCTATAATCCCAGCACTTGGGAGGCTGAGGCAGGAGGATTATTGTGAGTTCCAGACAAGCCTGAGCTACAAAGTGAGCTTAAAGCCAGCCTGAACTGCATAGTGAGACCTTGTCTCAAAAAGACAAAAAAAACAGACACACTAAATCTCGTGGAAGAGAAAGTAGGAGGAACTCTTGAAGACACAGGGGTAAACAAAGAGTTCATGAAAAAGAATGAAATCACATGGGTAATACTTGAAAATATTAACTACTGGGATGTTCTTTTATTGAGAAGTTTTTGGACATCAAAAGAAATTATCGGCCTGTGTCATCCGCCATTTTGTGCGAAGCAAGGTGGCCTCCACGTTCCCTGCACGTCTTCTTCGCTTTTGCCTCGACCGCCCCTTGACCACAGACATGTCTCGGGATCGGTTCCGGAGTCGTGGCGGTGGTGGTGGCGGCTTCCACCGGCGAGGAGGAGGCGGTGGCCGAGGCGGCCTCCATGACTTCCGCTCTCCGC
>PVKA01031247.1:0-26458 GCA_004027165.1 Ctenomys sociabilis
CATATATATATATATATATATATATATATATATATATATATATATATATATATATATGATGTAAGGGGAGATGGCTCAGTGAAATAAGTGCTTCCCTGGCAAGCGCAAGGGCCTGAGTTCAATCCCTGGTTCCTCCACAAAAATAAATAAATAAATATGGTGTTTAATCAGGTAAAAATAGAGGGCCATGCTGCTTAAACTATTTACCCCAAATGCTTGGTAGCATAGTTCTATTACAGTAAAAAACTCAAATTTCTATTTTTTTTCAAATTTCTTAATTCCTCATTCTTTCCACTTGTATAGTAAGTAACTTTCTTCCTTGTTAGTTTCCTCATCTGTTAAATGAGTTAATGATATTTCCTTCTTCATAGAATTAAAATTTTAGTAAGTAAAACCATATAAGCACTCATTTATCTATTTACTTAATGCATATTTGTTTACTATCTTCCATGTATGCATATACAAGAAAGAGATAGGTACGATGGAGCAATACAGCTGAGTCAAGACAGGTTCCTTCTTTCCAAGCATTAACAATCTCATGTGGACATAGACTATAAGGGGTCAAGGAAACGGAAAACTTCTCCAACCTAACCATTCTCTAGACACTTCACTTCCTCTCAGAAGACTTCCTTTCTTGACACTTCTGCTTTCCTCAACACTAACCTCTGCTCATTTTCTGTCCTTTCATGATACCCCAGGCAAACTACTCTCATTTGTACTCCATACTGCAACTCTCTATTCCTCTGTCCTCTGCATTGCAACCTGCTATTAACCCAAGACCTGTAAGCCTTAGTTTCGTCATCTGTAATTGATGAGGGTTAAACAAGATGACCCTTATGAGCACCACTAGCCAAACAACCTCTAGCTATTTTTTTTTCTTTCAGTATCACAGGATATGTGAAGATTGAACTATTACTTCGTCTTTCTTCCCTGTGTTGAACATGGGCTATAAATTGTAAGGGCAACCGTATATATTTTCATGGTCCTTGAACTTTCTCTGTAATGTCCCTTGGATGAAAAGTACCAGTTTATGTTAGCAGAAAGAGCAGATAAGAGATCAATAAACACGTGTAGGATTTCTTGTCCTGTGGATGTCTTTTGGGCTATGTGAAATCATGTTTCCATTTCAAACAACACACAGAAAAAATGTTAAGATTTATGTCAGCATAACTTTATCTTTCTTTCTTTTACAAAGAAGGTCAATCTCTGTGCCTTCTAGGAGAGGCTTAAGCTCAATAGTTTAAATGTCTCACCTTTTGCAAATGAATTAAAGTATAAGAAGGTTATCCCAAATCAGGGAAGACATGAACTTGCTTTTATGCAGCCTCTCTTCCCTGCAACTTTCCTTTCTTTCCCATTCCTCACCTAATTTCTTTATTTTAACTTCTCACATCTTTCTTTGTGCTGGAGTCCCCATTCCTGATTCTTTATGTTATATTGCTCATCCTTGATCATACCACCTATTTTTCCTCCATCTATGCATTTCGCTATTCATCAAATACGTGCTGTCAGGGCCAAGGAATGATCTCAGAAAGTTTCATGGAGAAGGCAATTGAGCTGGATCTTGAAAGACCAGAGGCATTTTCTGGAAGGTAGTATATGGGAAGGCAAAGGAAATTATTTGCAGCAGAAAAACAACACCCACAAAACCAATGAAGCATAAACCTTTTGATATGATGAGTGGTTTCAGAAGTAACTTGTAGAGCCGGGCGTGGTGGCGCATGCCTGTAATCCCAGCACTCGGGAGGCTGAGGCAGGAGGATTGTTGTGAGTTCGAGACCAGCCTGAGCTACAAAGTGAGCTTAAGGCCAGCCTGAACTGCATAGTGAGACCCTGTCTCAAAAAGACAAAAAAAAAAAAAAAAAGAAGTAACTTGTACTCATGGCACAAGGAAAGAGTTGGAGATGACATGTGAAAAATGAGCAGAGGAAAAATAATACAGGTTTATGTATGCTGCAATATACGTTTGAATTTTATCCAACCAGTTATAGAAAGACATTAACAGCTTTCGGCAGGAGATTGTAAAGCAGATTTTTATTTAGAAACAAATAATCATGGCAGCAGCAGGAAGAAGAAAATGACTAACAGGAGGGGGCCTTGCCAGGAAGCAGGGTACTACTATATTGCAATACTCTAGGTGGGAGACCTGAGCCAAAGCGGTGGCAAAGGGGATGAATAGAAATGGACAGCTGGGCACATGAGCAGGTAGTTAGGCAGAAGGAGACAAGACTTATTAGATGATCGAATGAAGGAGATTAAGGCAATTTCTGTTGTTTGGCGGGATGGGTGTGCTGCTCATTAAAACAGGTAATGCAGGAAAAATTGGGCTTCAGGGAAAATTACAGGACACAATGTGCACCTGTCTGCTGAAAGGGCTTCTTTCAAGTTCGGTTACATAAGTGGCACCTGAAAAAAGGTGAACACCTTCCAAGTAGCTTATTAAGAAATGGCTTAATGGTCTGCGGATAATAAAATGGAAGATTAAGTTCATACTAATTGCTTCTTTTCTTAACTAGAAATCTATTGTATTTAGAAAACTTCATTAATTTAAAAAGCAATTTTAGAAAACTAAGCTTTTATAAAGCCTGAATGAACACAGGAGAAAAATACATTTTTGTGACATTATCAAGTTATTCACATAGAGCTTTTTAGTTGAGTTTCAAAAAGTAAATTGCAAAGCATTTCATTATACAGTGTTTTTTTTTTTTTTCGGGAGACACAGTGCTAACACAATTAGATATGCTGATAGCATAATAACACAAGTAATGAAAAATCACACATGAATCAAAGCTCCATTGGCAAGTCCTAGGAAAAATGTGGCCTCATGTAGTTCTTTGGTTGACCTCTCTGGCAGCCAGAACTCGTTAGTCAGTGACCTTCACAGAAAGTTTATGTTCTAGAAAGTCTACATTTATAAGCAGGGGGTAAGAGAAAATAGTGGAGGAAAATAACAACATAATAAGGATGAAGCATAAAATTCAAATAAAGGCTATTCATTGCCATCATCATACAGCTGTTGACGGGGGTTATATTATTTAATAGAACAAATGTGAAAGCTGAAATATAATAGGGAATGAGTGAGTCAAAAACAATGATATATATATATATATATATATATATATATATATATATATATATATACAACAATGGATAGAGTTTCTTGCTTTCACACAGCTCAAGAGATCTCTAAAGATAACTAAGTGGGCTGGTGAGACATCTCAGTGGTCTAAAGCCCCTGCTTAGGCAAGCGCAAAGGGACCAAGGTTCCATCCCAGCACCACGTGCACACCAGCCCTGCCCCCAGGTGGACTGAGACAACTGCAATAAATAAATAAATAAATAAATAAATAAAGATGGTGGACTGAGCCAACTGCAAGAAAGAAAGAAAGAAAGAAAGAAAGAAAGAAAGAAAGAAAGAAAGAAAGAAAGAAAGAAAGAAAGAAAGAAAGAAAGAAAGATAACTAAATGGAAACTTACGTGTTTGCAATTCAAACACATCTAGAAGTTGTATTTTCTTTCTCTTTTACTCTCACACTTCACTGACTCATAGTGAAGTTCCTAAAGTATTCTGCTGATGGCTCTGCTTCTAAGATATGTCTTGAATCCACCCACTTTTCTACCTTCTCTGTTACCTCCTCAGTCCAGGTCACGGTCACCTCTTGCATGGACAGCTGCAATAGTCTCCTTGCCTGTTTTTGTTTTTTTTTTTTTTTTAACATGGAAGCCAGAAAATATCTTTGAAAATTCCTACCAGAGCATATTTTTCCTTGGCTTGAAACTCTTCAATACATTACCTCAATGTTTATGGGGAAAAATAGATTCTTTAAAATGGCCTAAGAAAAACCATGGTCTCTGATCTCTAAATGTTTGTCTCAGGTTATCGCTTACCACACTCTGCTTGACTGGCTGCCGAGCAGCCATATCTGACTTTTTTTTTCCCCCTCAGTTAAACACAGCTTTCTCCATTCTCAGAGCCTGTGCACACACTGACGCGTCTGCTGCAACTTTTTTCCTCCTATCACCATGTTCCTCACCTCCCTTTTTGTTTTCTTTGTTAATGTTTGCTTACCACTGTGAAATAATTAGTGAAGCATTGTTTCTCAGTCATTCCTGATGTGATTCTTTTCTTTTCATTGAGCTATAATTCACATACAATAAAATTCACCTAATACCAAGGTGTATAATTACATGGTTTATAATATATTCAGAACTGTGAAAAGTTCACCACTATCTAATGTTATACATTTTCATACCTCAAAAGTAATTCAGAACACTTTAGATATTATTTGCCACGTCTCATATCTTCCAACCCTATACAGAAAATAATCTATTTTCTGCCTCCATTGATTTGTCTACAGTGAGCACTTCATATTAATGGATTAATACACGATGTGTCTTTTCAACTGGTTTATTTCAATTAACACAGTGGCTTTGAAATTTATCCATGTTATGTTAGTGCTCCATTATGGTCAAAGAATATGACATCTATGTATAAGTTGCATTTTATTTTCCATTTATTTATTTCTGGATGTTTGGTCTGTGGCCATTTTTGGCCATTATGAATAATGCTTCTGTAAATAGTCATGTACAAGTTTTCATACTGACATAGATTCTTATTTCTCTTGAATTGTCTGACAACTTGAATGGAAATATGCTAGCAACTTTAAAGGCATCTTTGCCCTTTGTAAGTGATTACAGTTAGTCTATGGTCTTGATCTTTGTTTTGTGGCACCAGAGATCTAACTCAGAACCTGGTACTTGTCAGGCAGCTGCTTGTGCTGCTGACCTATCTTGCCAGCAGATTCTTATTTCTCTTGGATATATATGCAGGAATTTTACTGCTGAGTAATGTGACAACTATGTTAAGGTTTTGTTGATTAACTCACTTGCACTTAAGACTGCTCAAAGGTTACTTCCTCTGAGAATTCTTCCCTCACTAATCCTTCCTAAAATAATCATCCACCTCCAATATCTATCTCTATTGTTTTATCCTGTGTTTTCTATGTATTATCTGTGGCTATCTAAAATAATCTTGTTTTATTGTTTTATTAGTTTGCTTCTTGATCTCCTTCCATTATAGCATTAGCTCTATCACGACATGGACTTTGTCAGTGATGCTCACTCCTGTACCCTTAGCACTTAAGACACAATGGAGACACAATAAATATTAATAAATTAATATTAATATTACTAAAAATAAATTGGTAAATGAACGACTCTATGGAGGAAATTTTTTTTTTTTTGTCTTTTCAAGACAGGGTCTCACTGCAGTTCAGGCTGGCCTTAAGCTCACTTTGTAGCTCAGGCTGGTCTCGAACTCACCAACAATCCTCCTGCCTCAGCCTCCCGAGTGCTGGGATTACAGGCATGCGCCACCACACCCAGCTTATGGAGGAAATTTTAATTCCATTTTTCCACCATGAAGATTATTCAGAAATGTACTAATAATGGGGTTAGTGCTTTTTAGTACCTTAATTATTCTTTGAGAAAAGTTAAACCCAGCTCATTTAAATTATAGGAAAATTAGATATAGCAAGAATGTGTGAATTATTTGACTTACATCTGTGAGTTCTTCACTGTTACCCAATGTGGAAAGTGGCTGAAGCTGGAGACTGGTCACATATATGGGGCTAAAGCAAGGCCAGCCCAGGAACCTGGAGCACCTGAGACAAGCTATTTAAACAACCTGTTCCAGCTCCAAGAATGAGCGATACCTTTAATTGACCTAAAAATTGGCCTCCGATGCCCAGGAGATGGTAAGCAAATTTGGAAATCAAAGTTCTGCATAGGTACATTTAAGAAGGCCATAAAACTTGTGGGTATTCCATTTTTTTTAAAGAGTACAAAATAGTAATTAAAAAAAACAACAGTAGAATGATAAAAATTTCATTAAATAAAGTAATAGAAATTCAATAATGATTGCTAGACTGCATGATGTTACCTTCAAATTAGTTGTTTAGGTTACCAGATATAAATGTGCACAACTGGTTTAAAGAAAACACAAAACAAAGCAATACTAAAAAGTTACAAAAACTTCAAAAGAAAAAAAATTAAGCATTGAGTTATCCTTTCAAAATACCAGTAGAAATTGGCAGCATAGTTATCCAAATTATCCTGCATACATACGTAAAATATACTTTTTCCCTTCTCTCTTTTGTCCTTTTCCTTATCCCAGGTTTTCCTTCCCAGTGAACAAATTCTTTCCCTTTCACAGTATCTATTGTTACGTTCTAACTTTACTTATTGCTTCCGCTTCTCACAGTAGAAAGACAATACCATGTTTGCATGTATGGGTCTAGTTTATTTCACTTACTAGTTATTCTCTAGTTGCATCCATTTATCTACAAAAGCCTCAAATTTACCTTTTTTATAGCTGAATAATACTACATTGTTTAAAATACCATATCTTTTTATATATTCCTCAGTTGATGGACATTTGGGTTGTTTCCAAGATATACCTATGACAAATTGAAGCATCAGTGCATACATATCACTTTGGTACAATGATTTCAGTTTTTTTTTAAATATCTAGGAAAGGAATGGTGGGCTTGAATGGATCCTCCAATCCTAGATTTTTGAAGAATCTCCATACTGATTCCCATAATGATTGTGCCAGTATGCAGTGCAGAAGGGGTTAATTGTAAATGGATTACTCAGAATGTAGGTGAAGTGGCAGAGATCTCTCATAAGGAGAATTTGGAAGGAACAAAACAATGGAGAAGGGTTCCTTTTTCTTCTCAGCCTCTCCAACATTTGTTATTGGCTGACTTCTTGATGATAGCCACTCTTTCTGGTGTAAAAGGTAATTTCAACATTGTTTTAATTTGCATCTCTTGCATGACCAATGATGTTGAACATGTTTTCATATACCACAGTCAAAATGGATCAAATAATTAAATGTTAAAACTGGAACACTAAATCTTCTGGAGGAGAAAGTAGATATAAATCCTAAGGACATAGTTGTAATAGAGAGTTCATTAGCAAAAACCAAACTGCACAAGAAGTACTTCAAAGAATCAACAACTGGGATCTCATCTTTCTGAAAATTTTCTGTATGTCAAAAGAAATCACCAAAAGAGTAAAAAGAAAACCCACAAATTGGGAAAAATTATAGCAAACTGTTTTTCAAGTAAAAGACTCCTATCTAGAACATATAAAGATTTTTTTAAAAATCAGGCCTCAAATATTCAACGACCCAATCCAAAATTGGGCATCTGAGATGAATATATACTTCACAAATGAAGAAATAAATGGCCAGCATCCTTAAAACAGAATAAAATACAAATATAAATTGTTTATAGGTAAAGGTTTTGTTCCTTCAAAATTCTCTTTATAAGAGATCTCTGCTAATTGACCTACATTCTGAGTAGTCCATTTACAATTACAAACTTCTAAACTTTTAAGACTTACAATTCAATTTGACCAAAATATACTTGAGTGTACTCTGATGTTATAAATAGGTTGTATGTTTGTTTGTCCTATCTGTGAACAATTAGTTTTGTGTATGTATGTGTGTGTGAGTTTAAAAACTTTTCTCTATTTTGATTTTTCTTTTGCATGTGTGTATTTTTGTTCATAATTTAATTGATTTATAGATTTAAAAATCATGCTTGCACCTGGGTTGCGAGCTAGTCAGTATGATATCAAAATTGGATTTCTCATAGATCATAATAAATTTGTTAAGGTAATTAAATAGGGACACTTTGGGATTAGGAGATTATTGGTCATGGCTCATTTTGGGTAAATAAATGAACATCTGCCTGGGGAAGATATCCCAGAATTTGTTCATTGGTGCGAGGTCCTGGTGATCTCTATAGCCCCAAAGAGAGACATCTCAATAAATGTTATTAAAGTATTATTATTGTGATATATTTACATTGGTTATTGTCAAAAGATTAAGGTTTCTAGAAATGAAACAAAAAGTTGTTTCTGATTTGGAGCTGCTCTGATGCAAAACTGAATTCAAAAACAAAAATTTTCATATGGCTATGACAATTGATTACCACTTATGTTGTACTATATTAGATGTATTCTTGCTTTCAGATATACAGATCTTTTAAGAACTGTTTATGGTATTAGACTTTTCATTCAGATTCAGATCTTGCCTTTATCAAAAATTTATACACTATGTATATTAGAAATGCTTAGACATTATACAGTTCAGAAAATGTCACAAATTTTTTTATTCTTATTTATTTATTTTATTGAAGAGCAAATAGCAATGAGACAGTTTCAAGACAAATTAACAGGACAGATTCGATAAATTAATACATTGCAAACTGTTTTTGTAATGTTTTGATATCATACATGATATTATACTTACATACATTATTATAGCAGATGTCTCTAATCAGTGAATTAAGAGAGTGTAGCTGTTTACTTATCTTTTTTTATACCTGAATTATATCACAGATTCAATAATTAATATTTCTACCTTGTTATTTTCCTAGTGGTTGTCCATAGGACTAGAAGCTAGGCTTCTTTTGATTTGCATTTCCCTAATGACTAGAATTGCTGAACATTTTTCATGCCTTTACTAACTAGCACTTCTTTTGAAAAATATTTATTCATTTCATTTGCCCAGTTTTTGTTGATTCATTTGTTTTGATGATCTAACTCTTGAGTTATTTGTGTATCATAGATATTAATTCTCTATCAGAAGAGTAACTAGCAAAATTGTTTGCAGTTCTGTAGCTTGTCTCCTAATTCTGTTGGTTATTTCACTTGCTATGCAGAATTCTTTTTAACTTAATATAGTACCATTTATTGATTCTTGGTATTTCTCTGTCAAGTTCGAAGAATGATTTTGTAAGATATAGTTATCTGACCTATAGTTGTTTTCTTATAGAACTTATGAAAATTAATCTCAAGGCCTTCTGGTCTCAAAGTTTTGCGTTGAGAAGTTTGCTGTCATTCTGATAAGCTTGGCTTTATAAATTAGTTAGCATTTTGCTCCACTAGATTTTGGTATTCTTTCTTTGTTCTGAATTTCTGGGATCTTGACTCTGGGATGTTGTGTAGAGATTTGTATCTATTTGGAATCCTAAATGCTTCACTTAGCTAGATATCCATTTCATTTCCTAGATTTGAACCATTTTCTGTAGTAACTGCAGTGAATAAATTTTTTGTACCTGTAGGATTGTCTTCTAACTCTTCCTTCACTCCTATAATTCTTAGATTTGATTTTGGAGTCATCTAAGGGCTCTTGGAACATCCTCTCACAGAAACTCCTTCCACATTGAGTGTCACTGAGTAAACAGTCTACTGCATCAACCTTATAGTCGAGTCTTGAAATTCTTTCATCTGACCAGTCATGCCTCCTGCCAAAATTTTCAGTTGAGGTATCTTTGGATGCCTTAGTTATTATTTTGTTCATTTTTTTTTTGTTGTTGTTGTTGTTGGTAGTCTTGATTTTGACCTTTTCAATTATCTTAACTAGGTGTTTCATGAGTTCTTTAGAAATTCATCTCCCTCATTGCCTGCGAGATTAGCTTTCAGGGAGTTATAAAAATTCAGCGGGATCTTGGTGTCTTGTTTTCTTACAATTCTTGTATTTTCTGTTAAACATTATTAATCACAAATTTCTTAAATGATATCCCATTAAAAGTCAACTAGTTAGGTAAAGCTTCTTATGTACTACATAGAGATGACTGACTAAAAAGGCTATTTTACGTCAAAATGGAAATTTAGGTGAGTTACAAAAATATTATCATAATTGTCATGTTATAATATTATGTACAGCTTTTAATCTCAAATTTTGTGCTCTCAGTTAACATTCCACAAGGATTCAACTACTAGAACATCCATAATTGGTAGGAAAAAATGGTTCAATATTGTATTTTACAGTGTGTGATAGACAAAATTAAATATCTCACCGCTCCCATTACAATGCAATATCATTAACTTCTTTTTATGATGCTCAACAACTGAAGATTGGAGACCAAGAACTAAAAAAATAGATGGGTGAGGAGGACAACCAATATTTTGAACTCAGTCCTCCATTGTGAATTAGGACCCAGGATCTAAGAGAAACTCTGCTGCAACATTCTATAGCTCAGTGAATCCACAATCTTCTGACCAAACAGATCATTGGATCTTTTGAGAAGGAAGCCATTGGCATATAGTGTGCCTAATGAGAGTCAGTGGGAGAAAAATTGCTCCAAATCTGTCACAAAAAAAGCAACTTGATCAAGCAATGGCCATGACTCATCCAGATGACTGACACTGACAGAACTAGGAGGTGCTGTACTTGATTACAAAGAAAATCCTGAGAAGATTTAACTGACCTTGATAGATAACAAAGAATTGATTAATAAAGGTCTCACCTTAACTTAGTCTTAAACATCCAGTAAGAAAGTATAACCCCAAGATGTATAAAAAAATGCCGTGCTAACATGTTAGTTATAAAAGAAGTTCAAATCACCAACTGTTCTGACTACTGTTATGGAGCATATTCGACTGAATTGCTAAAAGTAGGGGTCTAAAATCATTGGACTGGAAATCTTTAGCCTAAATACATGAATTCACTCAGAATAAAAGGGATGCAAGAATGAGAAGGTCTTCTATAGAGTCCACCAAACACAGTTCTTCCAACTTTAACCGATCACCCATCACTTGCAGCTATAAAATAGAAAAGGGGAAGATGGATGGGAATGGCTGAAGTTGGACATCAGTCATGGATGGGACTAAAGCAAAGCCAGCCCAGGAGCATGGAGTGCCTGAGGCTAACCACATAAACAAGCTGTTCTGGCTTCTTTTTTTTTTTAAAAAAAAACAAAACAAAACATGTTTAGTGTATGGTCTACAGCATCTCACTAAGTAGATCAGACTACTTTCTTCAGCCTCGCAAGTGCTGGGATTACAGGCATGCGCCACCATATTCAGTCTCAGTTTCAGCATGCCCTGGAGACAGGGCTGGCACTGCCGCAGCTGCCAAAGCAGGTGCTTTAGTACGCTGAGCTATCTGGCCGGCCCTATTCTAGCTTCTAAAATGTGACGTTAGGTTCCCTGAGGTGAGCTAAGCAATCAAGTTGCTAGGCAGAGGGGTTTCAATTGACAATAGCCTGCTTAATGTATAAAAAAATGCACTTCAGTCTGTGGGTGGTTCTTTTCTTCCATCAAGAGAGAGGGCTCTGCTTGGCCTCCTTTCTGTTTTCTGACTCTGTGTTCATTTCTTCGTTCTCCACCATCTACTCTTCAGGAAGCAACCCAAGAAATTGTAAAAGCCATATGCATTTATTGAAAGCTCCCTAAGATTATAATAGATCAGAATATTAACAGAAAGAACATGCTAGTGGAGAAATAAGCACGGATTGCTTTACTTTGCAGAGGTATAGTTTGGGATGCCTCCTTTGAAAAAAATGAGATACTCTTAAAAATATTCAGATTTCCCATCTTTAGATAAGAATTCATACACATATTTCCTGATAATATTCATGTATTTCTTACCTTATGATAATCTTTTATTAATTATATATTTTTATCCCTTTCCCTCCTATCTCTGTCTACTCATGAGAACTCTTTGGGAGCTGGGGGTATAACTCAGTGGCATGAGTGCCTGCCTGGCAATGCAAGGTTCTGAGTTCAATCCCTGGTACTGCAAAAAAAGAAAAGAAAGAGAAAACTCCTTTTCAGACGAGATCGGGCGTGTTCAGGGCGGTATGGCCATAGACAAAAACTCCTTTTCAAGAGAATAAAAAACTGTAAAGAAATTGGAAATGATGCAAAATTTTACTGAACAAAATAATATGAATTCAACAATGTTTATTATATCGCATAATTTTGTCTTTCACAATTGTTTAAGATGCCAGATATAAGACAAATCTTTGTTTAAAAAACTTATAAAAATTGAAAAGGAAGAGAGAAATAAAGATAACTTAAGCATTAATTGCTCCTTTCAATGGACCAGCATAAATCAGCAATACAGTTATCCAAGTTATCCTGTTTTATGTGCATAAATAAGATTTTCTTTTCCTTCTTTATTTCTCTTGTCGTTTTCCTCTTCCCAGTTGTTTCTTCCCTTTGAAAAGATTCTTTCCATTTCACAGTATCTATTGTGTCTTTCAGGTTTTATGTAATCTTTCAGGTTCTGACACTATTAAGACAATACAATGTTTGCACATGCAGGTCTGATTTATATCACTTATGGGTATGGTCTCTAATTGCATCCATTTACCTATAAAACCCTCAAGGTTACCTTTTTATATCTGAGTAGTACTCCATTGTGTAAAAATACCCCAACTTTTTAATCTATTCCTCAGCTAATGGGCATTTGGGTTGTTTCGGAGATTTAGCTATGAAAATACTCTTCCCATTTGCAAAAGCTCATCTATTTTTTTTACTCTTCCTCTCTGTTATCCGCAATATTAGTTCATCATAATTTTATAAGGAAATTACAAAAAACTTGTGTGACAAACCATTTCTATTCATTTTAATGAGAAAAAAGATAAAATAGCAATGAAACAGTTTCAAAACAGGTTAACAGGACAGTTACAATAATTAATACATTGCATATTGTTGTCTTCCTGGTCTTAACCATCCAGCAGAATACTGTAACTGCAAGGTATAAGAAGTAAAGCCGCATTAATATGCTGAGCCATAGAAGGCTCAAGTCAACAACTTTGGACAATTGCCAGTTATGCTGATAACTCACTACTATTTTGGACTATTGGACTGTATTGAGATATTTTGCTGAATTCAAATGCCTACAGTCTTTGGTCTGGAAACAAGTATGAAAAAATCCTTTAATAACTTCTCCAAATAGACCTTCTCTAACTGCAATGGAACATCCATCTCTGACAAAACAAAACAAAAAAGGGGGATATAAATAAAGGACTGTTTTATTGTGAAAAAATATATATGCATATACAAGATACTTAGGATAGATGTATAGCTACTTTCTCTTAGTTTATTAAGAAAGGTTCTTACTTATATTGTTTAGACAAGATATCACATCTGCATCTTGTCCTCTGATAAACTGTTTTTGAACCTTATAAACAAGCAGTTGAACACAACATAATGCCAAGTGTTGAGAGGAATTAGAGGAAGATCTCTTAGAGTTTCATTTCTTCCTAATAGGAAAATGAGGTCAAAATTTATATGCAACATGTTTTCCCCAATGTCTTCTTTCAATATGTCTTCACATGCCCTCTTTGAGAGTGTAGACCTTTTAAAAATCTACATATAAATTTGGATAACTGTGATAGCTATTTAACATTTTATAAGACACGTAAGTTCCCTTTATAACATTTTCATATACATCCTAATACCTTCCCTCACAAATCTGTATTTCAAGAATACCTTTTATGAATTATTTATTAGAAATTGCTAAATGAACTTTTTTTTGTATTTTACGGAAGGGTCTACAGGGTGTTCAGGGTCTCACTACTAGATCAAACACCTAATGCTCCACCTGTTTACAGCCTCCCAAGAGCTGGGAATAAAGGTGTGCACCACCACGCCCAGTCTTTTTTTTTATTTGATTACCACAGTTAATTTATTTGACAGCCTGGACCATTCAGAATAATAGCAGTTAAAGAATAAGAAAGAAAATATAGACATCCCCATGAGCAAAATTTATATGTGTTACAAAATCAATAGTTAAGAAATCATGAATTTGTTTTTGTTTTGTTTGGTATAGACATAATATTTTCATTGAAGTCTAAATTTAATACTACAGAGTTTCTCTGATTATTTCTTTTATACACAATTCTATTTTTTTAGCACACCCTGGCGGCAGGGCCAGCACCACAGGCCCCGGGATCGAACCCCTTGCCCCTGCACCTGCTTCCCATTGCTTTATTCACTGAGCTATTTTGCTGGCCCACTAATTGAATATTTTAAAGTATATTTGGGGTCACAGCCTCCAGTGAAGGGGCTTGATAGAGTAAGTAGTAGTTGTGTTCCTTTCAGATTGGTAGTTTTCCCATACATAATCACTTCTTCCAAAGTTCCAAAGAGAGAGTCTCAAAGCACAAAAGAAAAATAATCACAGGCATAAACAGGAATTGATAAATTTCTCGTAGCCATTTATTTCCTAATGCATTATTTGACTCTATAAAATATATAAAATGATGTAGAGGAAAACAAGCATTTTGAAGAAAATTATACTTAAGTCACTACATAATGTTTAAAAGATAAAGAAAACCTGATGTGGTGCTGCATACCTATAATATCAGCTACTTGGGAGGCTGAAGCAAGAAGATCAAAGGTTAAAGGCCTGAGAAACATTACAAAATCCTATCTTAAAATTGAAAAATAAAAATTGGGGGTGGGGAGATAGCTCAGCAGTCTAAGGACCTGCCTTGCAAGTGCAAAGACCTTAGTTTGATCCAAGTACCACATGCCATGCTGGCTCTGGAACCTTGGGCATGCAGTTCTGGCCACCAAAACCAGCCATGGTGGTACACACCAGTAATCCCAGTGCTAGAGAGGCTGAGACAGGAGGATCACTACGAGTCTGAGATTCATAGACCGTGTGCCAAATATTTTTCGAACATTTTTAGTTTCTTGGGTTGTTGTGCTTCCTCTTTATTTTGCTACATTTCTATAGTTAAGTTGGTTTTACATGAATAATTCATGCTTAGGGGCAAAAGAAAAATACAAAATTTGTTTCAACTCCTCCTGCAAATAAAAACAATACACGAAAAAAAATTAAATTATATCAGCCAAGGGTGCAGCTCTGAGCTCACTAAATTCAATCCTCAATACCAAGAAATAAAGGGGGAAAAGATGCAGAACAACACTACATATAGCTTGTGGATGTATTCATTGTAGTAAAAGTTCAAAAATGTGTAAGAGCAGGATGATCTGCATATTCAGTACCTCTACAGACAGCATGACAATGAGATTATCTGATTATACATACAAATGTATACAGCTATATTCTCTTTAATTCATTGATTAGAAGCATCTGTCTAAGCCGGGCGTGGTGGCGCATGCTTGTAATCCCAGCACTCGGGAGGCTGAGGCAGGAGGATTGTTGTGAGTTCGAGACCAGCCTGAGCTACAAAGTGAGCTTAAAGCCAGCCTGAACTGCATAGCGAGACCCTGTCTCAAAAAGACAAAAAAAAAAAAAAAAAAAAAAAAAAAAAAAAAAAAAGAAGCATCTGTCTAATAGTGCTTGTAAATAGAATATCATGTGTGCACATTGTACAACAAGAAGAAACCATTACTAAAACAAAATGCAATGTATTAATTATTGAATCTGTCCTACTAATTTGATTTGAAACTGTCTCATTGATATTTGTTCTTCAATAAAGTAAAAAAAAAAGTTTTACTTTCTTCTGTCAGTGTTTTTGGTAAATGTTACTGAAATATAACAGAAAATGCACAAATTAAAAGTGTAAGGCCCGGGAAATAGCTCAGTGGAATAAGTGTTTGCCTAGCAAGCACAAGGTCCTGAGTTCGATCCCTAGTATCATCAAAAAATACATAAATATAAATAAATAAATAAATAATAAAAAAGTGAAGTCATGTTGTTGTAGGCAGCTGAGTTAGCTAGAAATATAGGCAGTCAGACAGGGCCGGGCCCTAGAAGGAGCTAACCCAGAATACAAAGAACCAGACCTAAAGGCCAAACAGATGCTAAAAGAATAGCACCAGGGATTGATATTCTAAATAGGTGTCCATCACCTAAAAAGACCCAAGCGAGTCACTAACCCAAACCCCAATGGGAAGAGACCCTGTCCCACAATCCAGCCCCCAACAGGAAGAAACCCTGTCCAGTATTCATGCCCGTTTACTCCGTGACTCACTTCCCCATTGGTCCTGGGCCTAATCAATTTTACCTGAGCAATTGTGCTTGTAATCCCACTGGTTGACCATAGTTTTGTCCCATCCCACATCCACCTAAGCGAGTTCCCATTCTGTCCACTTTGGCCCCACATGGTTTTACACTATAAAAGTCCCTGGAAGAGACAGCTTCTCCAGGGAACCCGTTCAGGTCCCCCTTCTGTCCCTCTCTGACAGAAGCGTTTCTTTCCAATTCAGATTTACCCTCAACCTCTATTTGTTCTTCATATTCGTTCTTCGATTTTAGGGAACACAAACTCATGCAGGTCAGGTTGGGAGTTTTACTTCCCTGTATCAATGTCACTAGTGCCCTCTCTAAAATTTTAACACATCCATGTTATGTCTAAGATGTTTGATATTCAGACAAGATACTGTGGTTAAGCTCAACTGCCTATGTTATAGGACAACAATATCATTAAGCTTCTCTTGTGGAGGGTTAACAACTTAAGTTTGCAGCTCAAAACTTAGAGAAAAAGAAGGGCTGGAAGAACAGCAAACACTTTGGTCCTAGCCTTTCAAGGTTAGTGAGGACTCAGGACATAGAAGAACCTGCACTGTAACATCCTGTAACTCAGTGGTGTCCCAAATTTATTGATCAAGGAGACTATGGGGCCACAGAGGAATGTGATGATATAGAGTATGCATAAGGAGAGTCACATGGAGAGAAAACTTTCTCTCAGGCTTTCACAAAGAGCAAATTGGTCAAGCAGTGGCTGTGACTCTGCCACATGGCTGACACTGACAAAGGATCTACAAACTGTGGTACAGGGTTTCAGGGTAAACCCTGAGGGGATTTGACTAACCTTATCAGATACAAAAGTTTCATTTCTTGATATATAGGTCTTGCTTTACCTGGGTCTTAACCATCCAGCAGAAAAATATAAAAACAAAGTATAAAAAGTGATATTAATATGCTGAGCTGTAAAAGGCTCAAGTCAACAGCTTCTGACATTGCCAGTCCTGTGAATAAACCATGACTATTATGGACTAATGGTCTACATTGAATTATTTTGCTGAATTCACGCATCTATAATATTTAAATTGCAATGGAATACCCATCTCTAACAAAACTAAAAAAAGGGGATACAAATGAAGGACCTATTTGTATCTGTATATACAAAATAGTTAGGATAGATATACAGCTACTTTCTCTTAATT
Organism: Ctenomys sociabilis; assembly: GCA_004027165.1. NCBI lineage: Eukaryota > Metazoa > Chordata > Mammalia > Rodentia > Ctenomyidae > Ctenomys > Ctenomys sociabilis. Next base: position 16,951 of record PVKA01031247.1, read on the forward strand.
CAGTGAGAAGAAAGATTTGTACTAATAGTGTTTAGACAGGATATCATGTCTGAATCTTGTACTATGAATAACCACTAAGAAGACAACAACATGCAATGTATTAATTACTGAAACTGTCCTATTACTCAGTGTTGAAATTGTCTCATTGCTATTTGTTTCTTGATAAAATTAATTTAAGAAAATGCTTGGGTTCTGTGTCACCCCAGAAAAATGGCTCCCATTAAGAAATCAAATGATAACAAATGCTGGTAAGGCTGAAGAGGAGAAAACATTTCTACATTGTTGATGAGAATGTAAACTAGTTTGGCCGCGATGGAAACTGGTGTGGCAATTCCTCAAAAAACTAAAATTATTTGATTCAGCTACTCTCTTTCTAGATATGAAATTGAAAGGGAAGCAATATTCCCTAACTTATTCCTGGATGCAAAAACTACTCTGATAGCAAAACCAGAGATAGATTCAGCCAAAGGGTACAACAGATCATTCCCTCTAAGGAACACAGTATAATACTAGTAAAAATGATGCAGAAAATCATACAGAAGATAATACATCATGAACAAGTTGGACTTATCCCAAGAATGTAGGGGTGATGCAACTTATGTAAAATCAATAAATGTAATACATCATATTAACAGAGCCAAAGACAAAAGTCACATGACCATCTTGAGATGAAGAAAAAACCTTTGACAAAGTCCAACATTGATTCTTTATAAAAACTATAGAGAGCCAGCCAAGTAGCTCAGCAGATTAAAGCACCTGCAAGCAGGCACAGAAGAGGGAGGGGTTCGATCCCCAGGCCTGCTGTGCCTGCCCTGCCCCCAGGGTGTGATGAGACTGCAACTGGGACTAGGTGTGACCCTGTGAGCCTGTAATCCCAGCTCTTGGGAGGTTATAAACAGGTAGATCACTACAAGTCTGATCTAGTTGTAAGACCCTGAACACCCCCATAGACTCTTCCCTAAAGTACAAAAAAAAAAAAACAAAAACAAACAAACAAACAAAAAAACTCTATAGAAAATCGGAATAACTGGTCTTTACCTGATAAAATCCATCTATGATAAACAAGCAGCCAACATCATATTGCACTTGATCTTAGCAAAAAGGCCAATAAGTGATAGCCAACATAATGCTAAATGAATGAAAAGAGATAGTTTTCACAATAAAATCAGGTATTCAGCCGAGAAGTCCAGTATCATCCCTCCTACCCAATATAGTTTTGAAAATGTTAACAACAGCAGTTAGACAAGAGAGAGAAATAACAGGAATGAGGATAGGAAAGAAAGAAGTGAAACTATTTTTATTTGCAGATGACATGATCTTATACATAGAAGATGCCAAAAGCTCCACTAAAAGGCTGTGTATTTAATATCCAAATTAAATAGAGTAGCAGGTTACAAAGCCAACACTCAAAAATTAATAGCATTCCTTTACACAAACAACAAACTCACTGAGAGAGAAATTAGAGAAATCACACCAATCACAATAGCACCCCCCAAAATGAAACTCTTAGGTAGCAGTCTAAGAAAGGAAGTAAAGGATCTATATACTGAAAGTTATGATGCATTGGAAAAAGAGATCAAAGAGGATATCAGAAAATGGAAAAATGTATCTTGTTCCTGGATATGAAGAACCAACATTGTGAAAACTGCCATACTTCCAAAACTTTTATACAAATGTGATGCAATCCTGATCAAAATACCACTAGCATGCCTCATAGAACTAGATTAAAAAAATCCTAAAATTTATTGGGGACCAAAGGACACCTACAATAGCGAAGGGAATCCTGGGTAACAAAATCAAGGCAGGAGGCATTACAATCCTGACTTGAAATTATACTGCAAAGCTACTGTGATAAAATAAGCAGAGTTCTGGCAACAAAAATAGAGATGATCATCAATGGAACATATTAGAAGATGCAGACAAATAGTTTCAGCCACCTTATCTTTGACAAAGGGGCCGAATGTTCACTGGAAGAAAGATAACCTCTGTAATAAATGGTGATTGGAAAACTCTTTGTCTACTCACCAGTGATTAAAGCTGAAACCATCTGTCACTATGCTCTAGACTAAAGTCAAAATGGATAAAGGATCTAAATATTTAAACAGAAACATTAAATCTACTGGAAGAGAAAACAGAAATCTTCAAGTTGTACAGAGACTTCATGAACAAAACTCAGACTACATGGGAAATACTTCAATGAATCAACAACTGGGATCTTACTAAAAATCTTTTACATAGGAAAAGAAATCACCAACAAGGTAAAATAAAAACAAAAACAAACAAACAAAAAAAAAACAGATTGGGAAATAATTTGGTCAATTGTGCCTGACAATGCACTTCTATCTAGAGAACATAAAGAATTGAAAAAACCAAACCACCCAAATTCAAAGACCTACTCCAAAAATGGGCATCTGATATGAATATACACTTCTTAGATAAGGAAACAGAAATGGTCACTCGAGAGGCACAAATTAAAATGACACTGAAATGCCATCTCACCCGAGAAAGAATGCCTATCATCAAGAAGTTAACCAGCATTCACCTTTGGCTAGGAAGTGGCTAACTTTTTTCGGTTGTTCCGAATCCGGGTTCATCGGACACCAGCCACCACCAGCATTCTGCCCAAGTTCGACCCCAGCAAGATCAAAGTCGTGTACCTGAGGTGTACCAGTGGTGAAGTTGGTGCCACAACTACCCTGGCCCCTAAAATCAGTCCCTTTGGTCTGTCTCCAAAAAAGGTGGGGGATGACATCGCCAAGGTAACTGGTGACTGGAAGGGTCTGTGGATTACGGTGAAACTGACCGTTCAAAACAGACAGGCTCAGACTGAGGTGGGGCCTTCTTCCTCTGCTCTGATCATCAAAGCCCTCAAGGAGCACCAAAAGACAGAAAGAAGCGAAAAAACATTAAACACAGTGGAAATATCACTTTTGATGAGATTGTCAACATTGTCCGATGGATGAGGCACCAGTTTTAGACAGAGAACTTTCCAGAACCATTAAGGAAAGCCTGGGGACCGCCCAGCCTGTGGGCTGCAGTGTGGACAGGCAGCACCCTCATGACATCATAGATGACATCAACAATGGCATTGTTGAGTGCCCAGCTAGTTAAGGAGCACAAGAAAATATGTCAATAAAGAGATGATCTGACAAAAAAAAAAAAAAAAAGAAAGGAAAAGGAAAGAAAAGAAACTAACCAATAACAAATGCTGAGGCTGTGGGGGAAATGAATCCCTTCTCTACTGTTGGTGGGAGTCTAGACTGGTACAACCACTGTGGAGATCAGTGCAGATATTCCTCAAAAAACTAGGATCAGAGGTCTCATTCCACCCAGCTATTCCTCTTGTGGGTATCTTTCCAGAAGAATTAAAAACATTGTACCACAGTGATATGTGTGCACCCACATTTATAGAAGCACAATTTGTAATAGCTAAATCTTGGAAGCAATTGAAATGCTCATCACCTGAGGAATGCATTAAAAAGATGTGGTGTTTTTATACAAGGGGATACTACTCAGACATAAAGAAAGATAAATTTGAGACTACTATAAGTAATTGGATACAACTTGAGATCATATCATAATTGAAATGAATCAGGTTCATATGTGTAAACATATTGTTCCCCTTGTGTGGAAATAAAGAGTAAATAAGGTAAAAATGTACAATAGATACTGTGAAATGGGAAGAAGTTGTTTAAAAGAAAAAGAAAGTAGGATGATGAAAGGGGAAAGGACAAAAGAAAATATCATGAATTTTTGGGAAACATATCTAGAAAGAACATCGGACAATGTTGACAATCTCATCAAATAGAATTTCTAGTTTTATTTTTTTGTGGACTCTCCATACTGATTTCCATAGTGGTTGAACAAGCTTACATTCCTACCAGCAACATCCCCTCTGGCTAATATGTCAAGTACTCATTGAGCAGGAGTGGTGATATACGGTGTCTTCATCTTGTCCTTAATTTAGAGCAAAAGCATTAAGCTCCTCCCCATTTAATATGATGATGGTGATAGGCTCATCATAAATGGCTTTTATCAGGTTGAGATAATATCCTTCTATAACTATTTTCTTCAGATTTTTTTTAAATAATGGATAAATGTTGGATATTGCAAAGGCTTTTTGGCATCAGTAAGATGTCATTAATGTTTGTCCTTGCCTCTATTTATGTGATCCATTTATATTTCATGATCTCCATATTTTAAATCAACACTGCATTGTTGGGTTAAAGTCTATAGATCATGATGTGTGTTTTTTTAAAATTATTTATTGCATTTTGCTTGCTAGTATCTTGTAGTGCTCTTTTGCACCTAACTTCATTAAATAAATTGGCCGGTAGTTCTCTTATTTAGTTGAATCTTTGTCTGCTTTGGAATCAAAGTAATGCCACTTTTCAGGAATGACTTTGGAAGTACGGATTCCCTTTCATTTTCTTTAAAGCAATTAGAGAGTATTGGGATTAGATTGTCCCTGAAGTTCTTAATGAATTCAGTGATGATTCATTGGGTCCTGGGATTTTCTTGGTTAACTTTATTTTTATTTTTATTTTTGATTCAATTTCATACATTTTATTGGATTATGTAGAAGTTTTATATAGTCTCAATTAAGTTTTTGTAATTCATAAGTATGCAAGAATCTATCCATTTCTTATGGATTCTTCAATTTATTGGAGTACACATTTTCATGGTACTTGTTAATAATATTCTGGATTTCAGTGATATTCATTGTGATTTTGATTTTTTCATTTTTAATTGCATGATTTGGGTCATATCTTTTTTGGTAAGATTGGTTAAGGCTTTGTATATTTTGTTTATTCTCACAATGAACCAGATATGTATCATTGATTCTTTGTATTGTTATCTCTACTTATTTCTGAATTTTTTTATTTTCTTCCTTTTAGTAGCCTTGGATTTGGATTATTTTTATCTTTCTATGACCTTAAAGTGCATATCATGTATGTACCTTGTACAATACCAAAACATTATGAAAAGTTTGCAATGCATTAATTTATCGAATCTGTCTTGTTAAGGTGTCTTAAAACTGTCTCATTGATATTTGTACTTCAATAAAATAAAAAATAAAAAAATAAAAGTTGGCTCACACACAGCAAAAAAAGTGCATCATTAGATTATTTATTTGTGCTTGCTCCATTTTTCTGATTTGAGCATTCAAAGCTATAAACTTTTCCCTGAGGACTGTGTCCCACATGTTCTGGTGTGATGTTGGGGCAATATTGTTTGATTTTCTTCTGTGACCCAAAAAATAGAGAATCATATTGGCTTCTATCTCAAGAATTATGTTGTCTATCAATAAGAATAGACTGACTTCTTCCTTTCTCTACATATCCTTTTGTTCTTGCGTCATTGCCCTGGCTCTAGTTCACATGCTATATTGACCAGGAGTGATAAGAGGGAATGCATTTTTCTTGATCCTGATTTTAGAAGTAATGTCTTCAGATTTTCCCCCATTTAGTATAATGTTAGTAGTGAGTTCATCATAAATGGCTTTTACCAACTCCAGGTAAGATTCTTCTATACCTATTTTTCTCAGGATTTTTTAAAATCAAGGATGGATGTTAGACTTTGCAAAGGCTTTTTTTTTTCTTCATTAATGTTTGTTGTTGCTTCCATTTGTGTCATAATTTATATTTGTTGATCTATGTATATTAAACCAAATCTGCATCCTTTTTTTATGACTTGTAACAACACTGTCCTTTCTTCAGATACATTCTAGTCCAACCTTGAATTTTCTACAGAGCATACTGGGAGTTCTGTTGTTTGTTTTTTTAGAATCCTGTTTCTTTCCACATACTGAAAGGATGGTCAGACTGAGACAAGGAACTGAAACTAGAGATTGTTTCACTTTAGGTGTTACTGATGCTGCCCTCTGCTGCTGGAAGTCTCAATTTTTAGATGGCCAGCAATAGCATTGTTCTCTTTTCAATCTAGTCCACACTTCCTTCACAAACAGGGTATGCATATAAAAATCCATTGTTTAAAGTGTGACTGCAGTTTCACATAACAGTATCATTATTTTATATGGCAGTTGAGCTCCCACTTTCTAAATTAATAAAGTGATCATATCTACCCATGTTTGTATGGAAGTTGCTCTCAATTTGGAACTAGTTAATTTATCAAGGGTCTCCTATATGTGAAACACTACAAGGGCTCCAAATATGATTCAGAAAGAAATTTTTCCTCCGGGTCTTTTCCATTATCATTTACGGACAGATAAGACATTAACATGACTAACTATAAGACTGTAAGAGGCTCTTTTTTGCTACACTAGTGATTGAAAACCACAGCCACATGCTAGGTATGTGCTGTGTCACTGAACTAGATGCCTAGTTCAGATGCTATTTGGCATGCTTCCTGGATGGGAACTCACAGGAAAGAGTGAGGTTTGGCACATCTAGGAAGGAGAAACCAGGAAAAGTTTGAAGAAAACAGTAGAATGAGATGGACAGTGGCAATAAATGGGGTCAGATGTTCCAAGGAGAAGGAACCGGGGAAGTAAAGGTATAGAAGTAGGAAAACTTGTGCCTTGCTTTAGAACTATCAGTAAGCCAGTCTTCTAAGCCAGAATATTACAGGAGAACTCAGATGTGAACCAAACGTGATGGAAAAAGTTGGAGCTCTTATGCCACTCTTGACAACATGAGCAGAGATGACTTGTTGGGAACAGATATCCTACTAGCTCAGCTGTGGCAGGTGATGGGGAGTCCAGCAACCTGAAGCCTATGCCCTGCTTTGGAAAGGATGCACACATCCAAAGTAAAGCCATATGTTCAGAGGAAAAGCCCTATTGAAGGTTATGTAAAGAGCAGGAGGTAGGGAGCAGAGTCTTCTTCTTTCTCCAAATCCATTCTCATTTCCTTTCACCTTTCCCTCACCTTGACCAGTCCAAGCAGGAAACTGGCACTGAAAGAATGAGAGAGTAATGTGGGGAGACTTTTATTGTAGTAGGACTGAAAGGGTATGATAGAATTCTCTTCTCTCTCCCTCATTATGCTGCCATTTACTGCAAGCGGTGGTCTTGTTAGTGAGCGGGCAGGAGGGAGGTGAGCATAGCCTCACAAAGTAGTGATTGAAAGAAATTTCCCTGTCATTCTTCTGAACCTTTGGAAGTTGGCCTTTGATCCTACTGACCCTCCCAGGCTTTGGGCCTACCATGAAGGAGAAAGGCTCCTCTTGGAAGAGCTTGTCATGCTGATTTCCCTAATGAACTCAGCTGTTCTCATCATCAAAGGAGCTTGGGATATTTTTGTCATTGAGAACAGCTCTGGTTCATTTTGGGGAGCTCTAGTCCTCATTTTAAGCATTGTTTGCTCACTTCTGTAGGGAAGATGGTGCACAGTTCTGTCTCCTAGAGAGTTGCAGAGTTGGCTTTCCTGATGGGAGCTCAGTTGTCCTCATCACCACAGGAGCTCAGACTTGCGGGTTCTAGGTCTTCAGTGGGACTCATGCAGTATATTGTTATGGGATGCCGACCCTCAGGTGCATCCTTTGGCCTTTACTGTATGAACAGATTTCCCACACTCTTTTTGTCTATGGTTCTTTCGATGAATGATGTAAAAATAATCTTATAATTAAGTGTGTTGTATTATTGTATTGTTTCCCCAATAACTACAAAACCTCAAACCACAACAATGGCCTCTCAATGAACAAGAATCCAGTGTCTCTTGTTTGTAAGATGCTCCAATGTCATAGACAAAGGACTAGACTTGCAGTCAAATGACCTCTGTTAAATTTTACATATGCTTCTTACTAATTATTTTATCATAATAGCCATGTGTGATTAAGTCTTATCTGGGTCTTCATAGGGTAAAAGTGGAACCAAGTTTTACACAAACCTCTCTCCAAGGGTTCACATCAATTTCAGACATAAGGGGCTCATTGTATTGCTGAATGACCTTGAGAAGAGGGGGCCCAAGCAGCATTATACCCCTGTGAAGGACAGGCGAGAAGACCCTGAGCCAGTTTATGCTTGTTTAAATTGCTATGTTTATCAAAGTGAAATATTGCAGGTACTGAGTGAGAATTTCTAACAGGAAGTAAGACTGTTGATAGGGGAACTTAAGAAGACCCTCCTTGGAAAGGGGAAGGAAGATGAACTCATGTTGAGATAAACTACTTTCAGGGGATAATATGAGATAAAGCCATCATATTCACATATCACAGAAAACAAACCCCCACCACAAGCAATCCTAGTAGCTAAAAATGATCACTCTTACCTAAAGCTCTTCGGTGGGGGCTATGAAAGACTAAACATCCCCATCAGTCTTTAGACCCCTCCACTAATGAAGGAGACTGTTCAGTAATGGTTGAGTCCCCAGATATGCTGTGACACTGTGAGAGAATATAAAGTATGAGGAAATCCATCCCTTCCCATTTTTCAGGTCAGAACGTCCTCCCCACTCAAGTTCCCTAAACCTGTCAGTGGGCTGGTTCAGGAATAGAGGAAGATAACCAGCAAATGCTACCCTCTGTTGAAAAGCTAAGCCTTATCAAAGGCTGCACAACTAGACTTGGCTTCCTCAAGACCATTGTGTGTCACTGGCTTGAAACACATAATACTTGTTTCCAGTAATAGTTAAAGGTACCAGCCTGAGCACTAGGTGCATTTATCTTGGGAGGTGTGTAACTACTCTGTAAGGGAGTATTTCCACTGCCACTGCATGGGGCTGAGAGTGCCAAATACAGCCTAGAGGAGTACAAATATCCTTTCTGATTATTTCCCTCCTCCTGACCCCATTAACTGGGCTCAATTTTTCAGAGAAAGGCAAACATTAGACAGTCTAGTTGGGGACATTGCACACTTGTTTTTCTGATCAACATCCCCCTGTTTAACTTCAGGGACCTTATTTCCATTCACTTCTCTTACTTGAATCTCAGTACTGCCCTTTTTCGCCTTCTGATGCTGTGCTCTATTGTAACCACATCCCTCCACCTAGATTTCAACAAACTCCCCCAAATATTGTTTTTTAAGTTTCCTGGAAGCCTCACATACTCACACCCAGCCATATCCGTGGACTTGGCTGACCTGGTCCATAAGTTCTGCAATACTAGCAACTGCTAATATCCATTCAGAAACAATGTTTCTACTTCCTTACCCTGTGCACCAATGCCAGGAAAGGAGGCTGCAGAAGTACTGTCACAATCATCCTGACATACACTTTTATCTCCTTTAGTGTTGCCACCTAAGATATTAACAAGTGAACTCTCTAATGGTCCAGATGAAATTACAATGCAACATAGAATTCCAAGGGTGTCAGGAGAACACAACAGATCACATTTTGTCCCCTTCATGGAAAAACAGCAGTACAGGTAGGTGCTTTTCAGAAACAAAAACAAAATGATATTGTGCTATTATAATATGGACTTTGCTAGAGTTTTTCAGCTTTTCCAACTGCTCAAATCGATTGGGGAAATTGGAAGTACCTTGAAGCCATAATGTTAAGTGAAATAAATCTGACCCACAAGTTTAAATATCTCATTATTTCTCTTATGT
>PVKA01031248.1:0-26458 GCA_004027165.1 Ctenomys sociabilis
AAAAACTAAAACTTGACCCAGGTCTATCACCATGCACTAAGCTGAAGTCAAAATGGATTAAAGATCTAAACATTAAAAAGGAAACACTAAATCTCCTTAAGAGAAAGTAGGAGGAACTCTTGAAGACATAAGGGTAGGCAAAGAGTTCAAGAACAAAAATCAAATCTCACAGATAATACTTGAAAGAATTAACAACTGGGATCACCTTTTCCTGAGGAGCTTTGCATGTCACAAGAAATTACCAACAATTTGTCTGTGAAAAGACAAGCCACAAATTTTGAAAAAATCTTGACTAATAAGCACTCAGACAAAGGTCTGCCCTCTAGAATTTACAAAGAACTAAAAAATATTAGGGCCCCTAAATTTGAAGACCCTATCCAGAAATGGGCATCCGAGATGAACACACACTTCTCAGAGGACGAAATTAAAGAAGCAAATAAATATATGAAAAAATGCTCCACATCATTAACCATCTGTGAAATGCAAATTAAAACAATATTGAGATACCATTTCACCCCAGAAAGAATGGCTATCATAAAGTAAATAAAGAAAGAAATCAACAAACAACAAATGTTGGAGAGGATGTGGGGAAAAGGGAACCCTTCTCCACTTCTGGTGGAAATATAGATTGGTGCAACCATTATGGAAATCAGTGTGGAGACTCCTTAAAAAACTAGGAATGGAAATCCCACTCAAGTCAGCTATCCCCCTACTGGGAATTTTCCCAGAGGAACTGAAAACACCATATCATAGTGATATATGTGTACCTATGTTTATAGCAGCACAATTTGTGATAGCCAAATCTTGGAAACAAGCAAGATGTCCATCACATGAGAAATGGTTGAAAAGATGTGATATCTTTATACAATGGAGTATTACTCAGCTATCAAGAATGATAAACTCAAAGCCTTCATATTTAAGTGGATGCAACTTGAAGATATAAGTGAAATAAAGCAGACCCACATGTGTGAATATTGTATAATCTCCCTAGTATAAGAACTCAAGAGAAGAAATACAAATAGAAAGATATAACACAATTAAAAGGAAAATGAGAACTTGAGGATTAGATAATGAGGAGAGTGCAAGAAGAAAACCTGGGAAACATGACAGGGTGAAAGCCATACATTTATACATACAAGATGTGTGAGACAATGATCCTGAGAAACATCAGCAAATTTTAGAAACTAGCAGTTAATTGATAGGATTCTCACCCTGACTAACTACACATGCTGATACCTGTGAACCAAGCAACTACACTGAAGATAGCAATGGGTAATAGAAGGGTCATGCTTGGAATGCCTGTCATTCTGGTCTTCTAAATATGTACTTCTTGTCACAACATACCAATTATTACCATACTGTCTCTCAAGTAAAAGTTTTTTTTTTTAATTAAGGATAATAAATGAAAAAAAGACACAAGAAAAAAATGTCACAGGACTGTCCTGCTACAATGCTGTATATGGTTAGATTTCTAAATTTCTGTGTAAAAATATATGTTTATTCCTATTTCTTTAATTATTTTTTTCTTCATATTCTTTAGGGACCTAAATTTTAACATATCAGTACTTGATGAAAAAACATGGCCCATGTTATACCTAAGATGATTGATACTTAGACAGATAGAGTAAACTGAATTGCATATGTTGCAGGGTAATAATAAGCTTCCCTTGTGGAAGGTTAACAACCTAAGTTCACAGATCAAAAATTAGAGAAAATGAAGAGCTGCAAGGTCAGCCAAAATTTTGGCCCTAGCCTTTCAAGGTCAGTGAAGACTCAAGACATAGGAAAACCTGTACTGTAACATCATGTAACTCAGTTGTATCCCAAATTTTCTGTAGAAGGAGACTATGGGCCACAGAGGAAAGTGATCATGATGTAGAGTGTGTCTAAGGATAGTCACATGGAGGGAAAAGATTCTCTCAGGCTTTCACAGAGAGCAAATTGGTCAAGCAATGGCTGTGACTCATCCACAAAGCTGACACTGGCAAAGGATCTACAAAGTACAGTACAGAGTTACAAGATAAATCCAGAGGGTATGTGACTGACTTCATCAGATGCAAGTTACATTTCTTGTAATATAGGTCTCACTTTATTTTGTCCTTAACTATCCAGCAGAAAAGTATAAAACTGAAGTATATAAAGTAAAGCCACATTAATATGCTGAGCTGTGAAAGGCTTAAGTCAACAACTTCTGCAGATAACCCACTACTATTGTGAACTGCTGGACTGTGTTGGATTGTTTTGCTGAATTCACACAGCATTTAGATGCGAATGGAATACCCATCTTTAACAGGAATAAACAAAAAAGGGAATACAAAGGAAGGACCATTTTGTATTTGTGTATACAGAATAGTTAGGATAGATACACAACTACTTTCACTTAATTCAATTAGTAGAAAGATTTGTACTAATAGTGTTAGGACAGGTTATCTTGTCTCCTTCTTGTACTATGGATAACCACTAAGAAGATAACAAGGTACAGTGCATTAATTATTGAAACTTCCCTATTAATCAGTTTTGATACTGTCTCATTGCTATTTGTTTCTCAATAAAAAATAAAATAAAAAAGAAATGGAAATTCAGAAACATGAAGTAATTAAAAGGTCACTGGCTAATGTGGGAGAGAAAAAGACTGTTAAAGAAGTTTTCTGCAATAGTGCTGGCAGTCTGATTTAAGATTAAAAGCAAGAGCTTTAGATTGATATACATAGGGTTTTTTATTCTACAAAAATTTAAATCCTCTGTATATCATATCCTAATCTTTATCTCAGTAAATATCAGCAAAGTTTTTTTAGAAACTATCTCATGATGTCTGCATAGTAAACATGAATTCCTACAAAAAAAAAAAAAAAAGAACTTTCAGGACACATCTTCAGTAGTGTAGTATCCAGGTATTTTTCAAAGCTTAACCACCATTCTTGTCCTCACCAAACAGTTTTGTGATCGTAGGAAGAACTTTTTCCTTCTTTTTCTTCTCAACCTTTGACTTAGCATCTGTGAGCTTTCTCTTGTGCAAAGCCTTTCTGGAATACATAGCAGGTTGGGAGTATGTACCAATTCATCTAACCAGGACAGGATTTTGTCTGCAGTGGGGCTGCCCCTTCTTGAACTTTTTGCCTTCATCTTACCCTTTTTACCAGTATGACTGGCAGAAGTCTTCTTGGCTTGGGGTTTCTTCTCTTTAGTGTCTGGCTTCTAGCAAGATGGGAAAGAGCAAAATTGTTTATTTTGATCCATTCTGTATGCTTATATCTGGTAATCTGAACAACTACATTGAAGACAATAACATCCAGTATAACAACCTCTATTGGATACCCGTCACCTTGGGGTTTTTTTAATTGTGTATCATTTCTAATGCTTTAACCCTTATTTTTTATTCTCTCTAAAATAAAAATAAATATTTCAGGTAAATTAGTTCTCACAGAAAAGCCTCTTCTCATCACTATACCCAAAGTAAAGAATGCATCACTTCAGAACACTAAAAGCAATCCACACTTCTGTTATCTGTCCACCCTTACTTGCTTGGCAGCTATCTCTTCAGCACAATATAAATTGCTTGGAGGAAAACACCCTGAGTATGATATTCTTCATTACAATCCTAGATCCTACGCAGTACCTAGCACACTATACAACCTGAGTGAATACTTGATTGATAAATGAAATGAATGAATGAAATAATAAGAGGAGGAAGAAGAGGAGGGAGGGAGGGAAGAAAAAGAAATGCATCTTCAAATCTAAAAAGCTGATGCATTGCTAATTACTGAAGGATTAAACACTTATGTATGGATGATTAACACTTTCCTCATTCTTCAGAGATTTCCAGTTTATGACAATGAAGCTATTTCCAAACTCAGCTAACAACTAGCAATAGGAGCCACCCTCAAGACAGGAAAAAAATACATGAAAGGATAAAAATGACAAAACTGGGTGTGGTGGATTTCTAACTGGTGAGCAACTTCTCATACACAGCTGGATTAAACTCGCATGATACTGGGTGTGGAGGCCCACCTGAAGATTGCTGCCAGCCACATAAAAGGCACAACAGAAGCTGCTGGAATGCTGTTAGGCATGCTGTTTGGAGAAGCTGTTGGAGCTGTTGGACGCTGCTAGTTCTCTTGGGCTGTTCTGCTGTAGGACTTTGTCAGCTGGCTTTCCTGATGAGCGCTAGAGAAGCTTGGGTCCTCATCTTCAGCATCGCTTCCTGGCTCCAGGAAGAGAGGAAGATGGTGCACTGCTCAGCCTCATGAAGAAGCTGTCAGACTGGCTTTCCTGATGGAAACTCGGCTTTCCTCATTGCTGAGGGAGCTCGGGACCTCACTGTTACTGAGGACAGCTGTGGTACTTTTTGGACAGCGCTGGTGCTTACCTCGAGCATTGCTTCCTAGCTCCAGGACAGATCCCTCAGCTTGCTAGCACAGATCCCTCATCACATTAGCACAGACTTCCTAGCTTCCACCAATGACCTTTGGGCCTCTCAGCACAGATCCATGAGGCAGGCCCGCATGAGACTTTGTTGTGAGCTCCCATTGGACTTGTGGGACACATTGTTATGAGCTCTAGGGTTTCCGCTAGATTCTTTAGTGTTTAATGTGGATAGATTTCTTGTACTTGTATATAATTCTTTGGATGATTCATTATAAAATATTTTAAAATGTGTCCTGTATCATATTGTTTCTCTTTCAAAAAAACCCAAACCATGACACTGGGTGAGGAAGCAGGATACCACAAAGCAAAGCAAGGGAAATAAGCATAGAGCTGAGAGGATCCCTATGTTAAACTTCAACTGATTTATCAACAAATACTCTGTACCTCCTGAGCCAGTTATCTTGATAGGCTATCGTGTTCCAAAGATGAGTAAAACATAGTGGCAGCTTACCCTAAAATTATAGTTGTATACAAAGTTAGGGAAGACTATTGAATTAGGCTTAATTATATGACTATGTGCAAAACATTCTGGAGTGTAGACAAGGAGCACCTAAATCATGAGGAAATGCAAATAGTTAATAAAAAAAGATTACTTCCAAGAGAACATAAGCTCACATTTAACCCAAAGGACAAAAATACAGAATTTTAAGCAGGTGAAAAAACATGCACAAAGCAGATAAGCATAAAATCACTTGGTTATGAGGGTGCTTTAAGCTGCATGTGGCTCTGCATGTGGTCTCAAGACCAAAGGCATCTTTTAGAAGGTAAAAATCACTTTCTCTGGCTGCCATAGATAATGGTGTTGGAATCCAGGTGCAGCAGCATGTGTTTATAGTTTCAGCGACTTGGAAGGGTGACTCAAGAAGGTCAGCTGAACACAGGAGTTCAAGAGCATCCTGGGCAACATAGTGAGAACCTCTCAAAAAAAACTTATTAGAATATGTTTTTGTTGCACAAATCCAAATGCAACTAACATTTATCAATAAGCCAATATGTCTCTGGCACTTTTACTTGTTTTTCTATTTATATGCTAAGAGTTGAAAATAAATAATTATACTCTGTCTCAGCCACTGTGAGTACGCTGTGGTATAGGACTGCCGGTGTCTGGAGCAGCCACACAACCCAGAAAGTTGGAAAGGCAGAGAAAAGAGGTTCTTACAGTGGTAAGGATAAATACCCTCCTTTTGAGGGTATTTAAATTCAATTTAGAGGGACAATGTGATGTACAGTAATGACTTAATTCCTCACCCTGTACCTCATCCAGTATTCTACAGCTACTCTTACACTGACTCCTACAAATAAAGGACCAGAGAATCTGGAACCAGCCCCTCTTCTCCAAAGTCATAAGTTCTCGTGTGGACCCTAACAACATATGAAATGATGGCTACAAACACAACTGAATTAATATTTAGTAAATTAAAAAGTAATAGAATATTTATATTGTTTACTGAAAGAGCCTTGAGGCTCCTTTCAAACAAAAAAAAACTTTTAAGCCTTAATCTAAAGTTTAGACCTTGAATGTGCTTTTAAAACCTTATTTTGAATAATTCATAATCTTCAGGAACAGCCCATAATGCCAACATGCTAGTGTAATAGCTAAAATAGCTTCCTCGCAAGGTAATGTATTAAAATCAATTCAGTTAGTTTCTAGAAGAGATAATCTAAAGTATTTTTAACTTCTCCGCACTAAATATATTACATGACTCAAGCACACTTATTGATTAAATTTGTGTCGAGCATCATTGCCTCTGTTCTCACTCTATTTAAAACCTTTAGAATATGTCTACATTGATATCACAAAGAATATATATTTTCCTCTCCTGTGGCTAAGATTTCCAGGTATAGAATATTATATTCTAAGCACAAAATTGAGATCATGTTCAAAATAAGGAGAATGCTCAGCTGCCCAATTTGTCAGTACAGACATTTTTTCTGATTATTTGTCAGTAAATAGTAAATATATGAAAAGTGGGAAATTTTTTAAAAAGGAATTAACTTTTTAAAAAAGTTTATAAATAAGAAAATCTTTAACATCAAAGAAAAATAAATTACAATAACAATAACATTTTAGTGGTTAAAAAATGATCCTTGACGATTATTATTTCACCTAATCCACTTATTATAGTATCAACACCTCACGTTTTATTTGAGGAATATCGCTTCTCTTTTCCAGTGAACTTGGTGAGGTTAGTAATTAACACTGCCCTGCTTCTCTGCCACCTTGAATGAGCACAGGCCACAAACCTGGTGCTCCATTGTCTCTCCCCAGGATAGATATATGTATATGAACAAAAGATCAGAGGTCTCTTCTGAGAATGGACCAACATAATCTCAGTGCTTCTTACTTGTCAGCTTCTCCATTTGCATGCATGGAAAAAGTCCATTAGGCAAAATATAACAGGTCAACACAAAGGAAAGCAAAAGGAATATCTTAGTTATTTTCTTATAACCAAGGCAAATACCTATGACTCACAGCTTAAAGGAGAACTTTATTTTGGCTTATAGTTATTAGAAAATTCTGTCTACAGTCACAGTCCCAGTAACTTCCTTTTCCTACAAGATCAAATCACTTTCTTAACACATAAGGCTTTGGGGGCCATTTTAGAAATGACCCAAAACATCTACCTCTGATCCCCTAATGACTAATGTTCATCTCTATGCAAAGCACATATTGTGCATCTCTATCAGTCCCCAAAATCTTAATAGTTCTGGTATTACTGAAAATTCCAAGCCCAAAGTATCAGCTGCCCAAAGTATCAGCTGCCCCTTAAGAGTCAAGGCAACCAGGCAGAGGGGCAGATCCCTATAATCCCAATACTGGAGAGGTTGAGACAGGTAGATCTGTCTCTGTTCTCACTCTATTTAAAACCTTTAGAATATGTCTACATTGATATCACAAAGAATATATATTTTCCTTTCCTGTGGCTAAGATTTCCAGGTATAGAATATTATATTCTACGCACAAAATTGAGATCATGTTCAAAATAAGGAGAATACTCAGCTGCCCAATTTGTCAGTACAGACATTTTTTCTGGTTATTTGTCAATAAATAGTAAATTTATTGTGGGTTTGAGGTCAACCAGGACTAGTTGTAAGTAGTAAGTGCAGGGCCAGGCTACACCACATAGCAAGACACTGTTTCAAAATAGAATGGAATCAAAGCAAGATTAAAACCCAGTATGGAAAGCATTGAATCCCCTAGTTCTGCATCCAGCACCCAGGGTAAGTTGTGGCAAGACATGAGCAACATTGCTGGTTGCACCTTTCATAGCCTCTCACTCACTGTGGCTTTCCTGAAAATTTCCACATACCTGGTTTCTCCAACATGGCCTCCCATGGTGGTCTTGAACTTGCAACAATCCTCCTGCCTCAGTCTCCCAAGTACTTAAGATTATAGACATGTGCCATCACACTTCACTTCCCACGCACTTTTGGGTTTGTTCCACAGCTTCACACACAACCCTTTCAGTAGCACATTGCCTGGTATCCCCAACCTTTTTATGAAATCTGGGAGGAAGTCTCTATGACCCCAAAATTCTTGCATTATTCATGCCCATAAAATCTTCATACCCATAAATCCAGTACAATATGGATGATTCCAAGTTCTGCTGTCACCTTGAACAATAGTTAGAACCCTTGGACCATGACTATACCTGGACTTCTCAAGCAAAACTTTTTACTTCTATGTTTCTGTTCATTCTGGTCCCTGTACTTGGGGTGCTTTTCCTATGATTATCACATTTATAAATCCTAAATATCTTTAGTCCTGGCTCAAATGTTGTATCTTTCATAAAGATTTCTTTGGTCTTCACTTTCCCTGACCCCTGAATGCCTCCCACAAAACATCAAACTGGTAGTATGTTTTCCTTAACAATGCATTTGGTACCCTTGATCTGCTTCTCTAAAGGCATGTTACACATCTTTGCTTTGTAGATTTTAATGAGAAGTCTTATAAGTTTGTTAGTCTAAAACCTATTCCTTCTTAAAGAAAATGTTCATGTCCAACTGAGTCTTGAGTCTCCTGAATACTTTGTACTGAATATATTTTCAACATTTACTTGTTGAATTAACTTGTTTTCTTATGACTAAATGAGTCAGTATTTTGTGAACAATAGTTCAAAGATACATTCTAAATAGACAATAGAACTCAATTATCTCTTGAATAGGTTCACCTACTGATTAGTTTAAGATACACAGATCTCTAGTTGTTTAGAATGTTAGTCATATTGCCAGGAGAGGTGATGCACACCTGTAATCCCAGCACTGGGAATGTTGAGACAGGATGGTCACTACAAGTCCAAACTGCATAGTGAGACCCTGTATTAACAAAAATAAAAAATAAAAAAGTATAATTTTGTTGAAAAGCTATCATTGAGCTAAAGAACCACAGAACATGCTATTCCTCACTTGTTAGAAAAGTAACATCATCTCCTCTTTTTTCTACAGGCTCCTATAAAATCAACAGCTCTCCAAAAGTCAATAATATCTACAGTTTCTTAGGAATCCATATTTTACTGCAATTACTACATTTCACTTGGGTATTTAATCCTCAGATTTATTAATATTTTCAAAGCTTTTGTTGTTTCTCCCTCTAGTGGTCAATAACATTCATTAAAGTGGAAAAATTGGGTAAGAGTGTTCTCAAATAGGAGGATGAACATTTAACTTCATTGTAAATGAATAAGAAGCATGTCCAAATGGATATCTAATAATCTCAGAAGCGATTTATTTAGCATATAATTTCTTTAGCTATCATCCTCTATATCCTCTGGATACTTGTATCCTAAAGTTTAATGCTTATTTAAATGCACGTTGCATAGTCAATTTTATGTTTAGAAAGATGTAGTCTTCATACCAAACTAACTGATAAATCTGAGTAATGAGTGCATCTCTAAATAATCTTAATTGGATAATTCCCTCTCCACCTTCACTTAATTGGCATTGGTATTCCTCTCAATTTTGAATTCTCTTGCTCATAAATTGGTTTGAAAACTTACTCAATTAGTAAGAATATTTTCATTCCATAATAATTTTGAGGGCCAACCATATTGCTCAGTGGACTAAAAGCACCTACTTAGGCAGTCAGGGACCAGGGTTCGATCCCCAGTGTGCCATGCTGGCCCCACCCCCAAGGCCCATTGAGAGGGAGACTGAGACTGGGCATGGTGGCACACAACTGTAATTGCAGAGTTTGGGAGACTGAAGACAGGAGGATCACTATGAGTACAACCTGTGTAGTGAGACTCTATAGACCCTGTACTAAATACATTAAAAAAATAAAAGATAATTTTGAAAAATGATGAAATGGTTAAGTATGTGTGTGATGCAGAGGAGATATATTTGTGTATAAGAAATTTTTATTTCAAAGGTAAAATTATCAAGTATTTCTGAATAGAAAATGTTTTAATCTTTTTTTAGTTATTTCAAGTGATAAATAATGAATTATTTTAAAAGGAACATTGTCACCAAGCATGGTCCCACGCACCCATAATCCCAACATTTGAGAGATTGAGGTAGTAGGACCACCACAAGTTCAAGGCCAGCCTTAGCTACTTAGCAAGTTAAGAACAGCCTGAACTATATAGCAAGACCCTGTCTCAAAATATAAATAAATAAATGCATATTTTATTTTATATTTTTTAATTTCTTTTTTTGTATTTTAAGGAAAGGTCTACAGGGTGTTCATGGTCTCACTACTAGATTGGACTCATAGTGATCCACCTGTTTACAGCCTCCCGAGAGCTGGCATTACAGGCACGAGCCACCATGCCCAGTCTCAATTGCCATATCAGCACACTCCGGGGATGGGGCCAGCATGGCAGGTCCGGCTATCAAACCCCTGGGCCCTGCACCTGCATGCAGGTGCTTTAATATGCTGAGCTATTTGGCTGGTCCTAATAAAATATATTTTTTTTTAAAAAGGGAACATTGTCAAGCCTTATGAAATAAAGGCTGGTATGTTTTGCCAAGACCCACAAAATACCACTGCTGTTTAAGATAGCACTCTTGTTTAAGAATTAAAAAGATAATTTTATTTTTTTATTTATTTTATGAAGAACAAATAGCAATGAGACAGTTTCAAGACAAATTAACAGGACAGATTCGATAAATTAATACATTGCAAAATGTTTTCATAATGTTTTGGTGTTGTACAAGGTGCATACATGATATTATACTTAGAGACATTATTATAGCAGATGTCTCTAATCAGTGAATTAAGAGTGTAGCTGTTTACTTATCTTATTTTTTATACCTGAATTATATCACAGATTCAATAATTAATACTTTCTACCATGTTATTTTCCTAGTGGTTGTCCGTAGTACTAGAAGCCGACATGATATCTTGTCCAACCACTATTAATGCAAATCTTGCTTCTCATACAATTATGCAGAAGCACAGCATATTTATCCTAACTGTACTGTTTATACACACACAGATAATTTTATTAAATAGGGAGTAGTTGTGTATTTTGTCATTCAAGTCCAGACACTTTTGAGAATGAATAGAACACTGTTGATAGTGTCAGAAAATAAGCATAAATGAGGACTGTCTTAGGCAATTTGGAACATTCTAACAATTCTAATTTATTAAACAACATAAACTTGGGGTTGGGGAGATAGCACAGCAGTCTAAGTGCCTGCCTGGCAAGCACAAGGACCTGGGTTCAATTCCCATACCACATGCTCTGTGAGCCACCAAAATTGGGTGTGGTGACACATGCCTGTAACCCCAGTATTGGGGAGACTGAAAAAGGCAGATCACTGAACAGCGTAGTAAGACCCCGTATCAAATAAAGAAATAAAAAGATTTTTAAAATAGTAAAATAAACCCATTTACTTTCAAGATAAAGCAGACTATAGCAATTCTTTTATTAAGACTACAGTAATGTCACATATTCAGTCTTATTTGTTGGATGATAAAATTATTTCTCCAAGGACCACTGAAGGATCGTGAATACGGAGTCTATTAGAAATGTTTATAGAATGAAAAAGTTGTTTCAATTTCTCTGGGACTTTCCCAGTTTTCAAATTGAAAATCCCACATTCCAAGAACCCTTCAGCCCCAGGCAAAGCAAGAAACCTCATCATTCTGTTTCCATAAAGCTACTTTTTAGCAAGGCAGCATTGCCCCCTTGGTCTTTGAAGTACTGAATGAAGATCATTTAAGGTAGACCTCTTACCAGCGCTCACCCAGCCCTGTTCTGACTACCTGTGACTGAGCTCCCGCTGCCTACAATTGATCATGGCACAGTCACTACGCCAAGGACACCTTCAACCCCAGAGCCACAGCACATTCTGCTCTGGGCATTGCAGAAGCTTAGTTCTTCCCCAGATTACAACCTACTCATCAGCTGCTTGATGTTTGACAGACACCTCCAGTTCAACAGCAATAACACTGAAGCTATCACCTTCCCCTACACACCATTTTTTTCCTCTTTCCCATTGTTCATTTACTAGAGGAGGAAAAGAGCACTTTAGCTGACTGTAGAGGCTTCAGCCCATAGCTAGCTCGCAGAGAGGCGTGGAAAAAAAGCAACAGCCCTTGGCAGGGTAGGAAGAAAGCCTGCTTCCCATTATCCTTAAACTACACAGCCATCTATCTAGTCAGAGGTGGAAAACAAAGGCTGGCCAAATAGCTCAGTGGATTAAGGAGCCTGCTGGCAGGCACAATCACTAGGTTTCAATCCCGGACCTGCCCCTGCCATGCCAGCCCCATCCCCCGGGGGCACTGAGAGGGCAATTGATACTGGGCATGGGGGCTCAATGCCTGTAATCCCAGCTTTTGGGAGACTGTAAACAGATAGATTACTA
The DNA here is from genome assembly GCA_004027165.1 of Ctenomys sociabilis. NCBI lineage: Eukaryota > Metazoa > Chordata > Mammalia > Rodentia > Ctenomyidae > Ctenomys > Ctenomys sociabilis. The sequence goes on from PVKA01031248.1 coordinate 12,238, forward strand.
TGAGTCTGATCTAGTAGTGAGACCCTGAGCACCCTGTAGATCCTTCCTTAAAATACAGAAAAAAAAAGAGATAGAAAACAAAATGTGAGGATTAATCTCTTTCATTTCCTCTTATCCATACTTCACCTAGCCTCCACCAAAATACTTCTACAGTGCTCATACATGCATTGATAGCACATATACTAAACTGCTTAAGCCAGTTGTCTTTGCTCTCTCCTTACAGCCCACACCCTGGGGCTGTCACTATCATCTCTCACAGTAGCCTCAGTTAGATCTGTATAGCTTCTCCTCCCCAAATCTTTCTCTGGACTACATCCATGTATATGGTGTTACAGGCTGAATTCCGTCCCCACAAAATTCACACATTGAAGTCTTAACTCTCAGTATCTCAAATGTGATTTTCTTTGATTTTCTTTCCCCACTCCAATGATGGGGATTATACTCAGGGGCTGATGTGTGCTAAGGAGTCTTTCTATCTTAGAGAGATATTCCTATCTCTTTCTAAAATTCTTGTTTTGAAACATCATCTCCAGGCTGGCCTCAGATTTATGATCCTCCCACCTCAAGCTCTTGAGTAGATGGGATTAGAAGCGCGAGCCACTGAAATTGTGGGGAGATGAGGTCTTTTGAGAGGTGCCGAAGTTAAAATGAGGCCATGAGGATGGACCTTAGAGCAATCTTATTGGTTTCCTTGTAACAAAAGAGAGTTGAGCCGCCCACTGGAGCCTTCCTGGCCGGCCACACGCTCCTCCTCTTCCTCCTCCTCTTTAAGGCTGCCGTCTAGGTGCCCCACTCCCCTCACGGAAGGAAAACTGAGGCTTGCTACCTTGTCTGGAGTCATATGATAATTCAAAGATGGCAGAGCTCTTTATGGAATGTGAAGAAGAAGAACTGAAACCATGACAGAAGAAAATGAAAGAGGTTGATGAGGATGATGACGACGAGCCCATCTTTGTTGGGGAGACAGCAAGCTCGAAGCCTGCAATTTCAGATATTCTGAATAGAGTTAACTCTGGCTTGTATTCAAGGGGAATAAAGAACTCTCGCACTCAGTCGAGAGTTGTATAACAAACCCATTACGAGCTGTATCTAATAATTCTTCAGAGTTACTGTTTGATTTGACCCAGGGTACAAGATTATCACATTCATTACCAAAGGGGACCAACAGTTTCTATACAGGTATCAGTGAAAGTTCATGTTCATCAAAACGACCTGCTTCTGAAGTAAACAGTGTTAACCCAAAAAAAAGCCTAAGCCCAGTGAAATTATTTCTGGAAAAAAATTCTTCAGCTGTGTTCCCTTCAGTTAAATCTTCTCCCCAGACACCTCCCCAGATGATGCCATCAAAAGGTGCAAATACCTCATCAGATCAATCTAAAAATGGAGCGCCTTTTCCAAGAGCTTGTCCAAAGTGCAATATTCATTTCAATCTTTTGGATCCTCTGAAGAATCACACGAAGTATCGTTGTCCAGAAATGATAAATAATTTTTTGGGACTGGCTAAAACAGAATTTTCAAACACAGCAAATAAGTCTGTTGATTCAGAGAAAGGAAAATTGATCATGTTAGTTAATGACTTTCATTGTGGAAAACATGAAGGAGATGTCCAGGAAGAACAGAAGACTCACAAAACCTTTAAATGCTTCAGTTGCTTGAAAAGTCTAAAAAATAATATTCAGTTCATGAGCCGGGCGTGGTGGCGCATGCCTGTAATCCCAGCACTCGGGAGGCTGAGGCAGGAGGATTGTTGTGAGTTCGAGACCAGCCTGAGCTACAAAGTGAGCTTAAAGCCAGCCTGAACTGCATTGCGAGACCCTGTCTCAAAAAAAAAAAAAAAAAAAAAAAATTCAGTTCATGAACCACATGAAACACCATTTGGAACTTGAAAAGGAGAGCAGCAAGAGCTGGGAAAACCACACCACCTACCAGCATCGCTACCGACAGTTCCCCACCCCCTTTCAGCTGCAGTGCCACATTGAAAGTATTCACACACCCCCATGAATTTTCTACCATTTGTAAAATCTGTGAATTATCATTTGAAACAGAATATATTATTTTACAATATATGAAGGACAATCATAAACCCAGTCAAATGCCATATGTCTGCCAGGTTTGTAATTACAGATCTTTATCATTTTCTGATGTAGAAGCTCATTTTTAGAAGTTCCCATGAAAATACTAAGAATTTGCTGAGTCCATTTTGCCTCAAAGTTATTAAAATTGTGACACCCTATATGCATTATTATATGAAGCATCAGAAAAAAGGAATACATCATTGTACAAAATGCAGATTGCAATTTTTGACATGCAAGGAAAAATTGGATCACAAGACCCAGCATCATTGAACATTTGTAAAACCAAAACAGCTAGAAGGATTGCTTCCCAGAACAAAAGTTACCATTTGAGCTTCAGTTGCTCTTCTTCAATCAGGATCTTTGCCTACACCTTCTATTGGTGCAAGCATTTCTACCCTTCAGCTCTCACCTCCAAGGACAAAAAACTTAACTGCAAAAAATCCCACAAAATTAAACTCAAGTAAACCTAATACATCCAAATCCAGTGCAAATAAAACTAGTGGAAATAAGCCTAATGGAAATAAATCTAAATACAAATCAAGAATCTCTAATGTGCAAAAGAAACAAAGTACATTGGCTAATAGCAATTAAAAAAGTAAAGTTAACTTGAACACATCATCAAGGTGTTCACAACTGCATTGAGTATTGTTCCAAAATTTGCAAACCATTTTCCTACATACGTCCACTGTAGTTTTTGCAGATACAACACTAGCTGTAGCAAATCCTATGTAAATCATATGATGAGCTTTCATGGTAATCAACCAAGTAAAAGATTTTGCATATTTAAGAAGCATTCAGAAGATCTCAGGGGCATTACTCTAGTGTGCCTTTGTTGTGATTTCCTAGCTGATATTTCTGGCTTAGATCATATGGCTACAGGTTCAAGTCAGCATGAAACTCACATTTGCCACATTGTAACAGAGAAACATTAAAAAATGAACCTCCCACTAAGGAACAAGAACCTCTGTCTAAGGAAATTCTAAGATGTAATATAGCTGAAGGAGAAACCAAACCATTACATGCCAAAAGTAAGCAAGATGAGGGTTCATCAGAAGATAAAAGTAGATGTGATGCAGCTTTCCTTGAAGACTCATCACCAACACAAAAGAAAGAAAGCTTAACCATTTCAGATAAAGAAAAGGATGCATGTCTGGAAGACCAGGAAACAAGCTCAAAGGAAATGTTTAGTTGCAGTTCAAACAATAGTGCAGGTAAAGGGGAAAAGGAAAAAGAAATACAGCAAGTTGGTCAGGAAATGCCATTGAAGATGGGCCAATGTTCAGAAAATACAACTTCATGGGGTCAGTTTGAAGGTCACAACTCCAGTGAAGCTAAATTTCCTTCAAAGGCTGTTAAGGATTTGCCATTAATGTCAAGTGATATTAGCATTGATCAGTTTTTGAGAAAAAGAGATGAACCTGAATGTGTTAATTCTGATGTGAGTGAGCAGGGTAGTGTTCATTTGGAACCTTTGACACCATCAGAAGTGCTTGAGGATGAAGCCACAGAGATTCTTCAGAAAGGTAGCAGTGATCTCTCAGCAAAGACTGATAAAGTAGTTGTGTCTGATCAAACAGATGATGCTCCTGGGGAATGTAGTGAGCACAACAGAGACGACAGCACACGTGGCAGATGAGAAGGAAAGAAGTTAAGTTATACAGCCACTTGTAGTACACCAACAGGAAGCACGCTTGGAGCTAGTGCTCTCCGGTGGGCACACTCATGCTCTGCTGGAGGCAGAACTAGAAAGATGTAAGGGAATCATTCATAGTTTGCCTGTATGTGCAATCGAGATTTTTAAAGAAATCGACTAGCCGACAATAGCATGATTCGTATGGATTTCCAAGTTCTACAGAAATGACTAGGGTTTTAACAAAGATTTCAGTTTGTAATCAGAAGTTCTCTTTTAAGTTTTTGAAGAAATGAGACTTCATTGCTGATAGGATAAAAATATTAGCTATATTAGTAAAACTATTAAAACTCATCAGTCCTGTGCTTGAAGTCCTGTTACCTATGTATCTTTTTTGATTAACTTAAAGAAAGTGATTTGGAAACCATATGGCTTTTTTGGAATAACTAGCTTAGGGTGTGGCTTATTGGCATTGTCAGTGAGGACTTAGACCCGTGCTAGTAAGGGAGCATGTGGTGGATGTCACTTGGAATTTAATGTAACATTCCAGTCTGACAGAAGTATGTGAACAGAATATTTGAATCTGTGTGCCTCCATATATGTTATCCTGCTGAGCTGTTAGCTTACCTTTAATTAAACTTTCAGTGAAAGTGAAATTATTAAAATGTAAACTTATATTTGTACTTTTGGTCAGTGTGTAAACTGCAGAAATCCCTCATTGTACTAGTTGTATAAGAAAACCTCATTTTCAAAACTTGTAGTTACTATGTTTTTAATGTTTTAACAATTATCTCTAAAAATAGACCCATGAAGTGGTCTGGAAGCCAAACCAAAGTATAGTATAATGTAAATATTGTAAAGCAGTAAACTGGAAACATGCTTTGGCATGCTTTCAAGCCAAATTTAAATGACTTTTCTATAATTATATTATAGAAACTTCAAATGGGACTTAGAGCAGTGATGTAAAAAAGTTGGTTTGGGGAGTTTAGCCTAATGTATGTAGAAATTAACTACTAAGTTGGTTTCTTCAGGGTTTTATTTTAAATCATCTAGGATATAATACATACAGGAATGAATCATATGAATAGTAGTTTGCTTTAAAGTTCTAATAACTTTTATTCAAAATGCTGCATTTAAAAACTGCCAATTTTTATTTCTTAAAATGTGCTTTGAATTCTTAAAATTGTGTTTCACTGAATATTAAATGTTTTCAAAGAATATTAACATTCTGCCGTATATACTAGTTTTTGCAAAAAAATTTGTCCCTGAAAAAAAAGAGAGAGTTGAGGTGTCCATCTAGTCACCAAGGGCTCACAGGTGCAGATAAAAGTATAGACAGCAGAAGTTTCCAATGTGAGGACGAAGTGTCAGATATGGAAGACAGCTGCTTTCAGTTACCAATGAATGAGAGATACTTTAAAAATTACAAGAGAACATGAAAAATAAATCTGACTGTGGTTTATAATGGAAAGTCTAGTTTGAAATTAATTAGAATTAGTGAAAAATCAGAAAACATCACAAAGGACATAAAACATATTTGTCTATGGAAATAATAACAGAAAAATGTCTAAATATGGAAAAAAGTATTTAACATACAAATAAGTAAGACAGAAGCCACTGAGCTATGCCCCAGCCCTCTTCATACACTGACCTGCTTTCCATAAGGGAATGCTTTATTCATAAAATAAGGAAGTCCACTCTCTCCCCAGGGTCCTCATACTAGAATAGAAATTTCTCAGAAAGAGAGGGGCTAGAGAGATAGCTCAGTAGAATGAGCACTTCCCTGGCAAGCATAAAGGCCTGAGTTCAATCCCTGGTTCCACCAAAAAAAAAAAAAAAAAAAACTTCTCAGAAAGAAAAGGGATGTATAATTATTTATTTTTTGGCAGAACCAGGGATTGAACTCAGGCCCTTGCACTTGCCAGGGAAGCACTTATTCCACTGAGCCATCTCTCCAGCCCCCAGGATGTATAATTAATAAGACAAGGAGGGGCTGAGGAGATCGCTCAGTGGAATAAGTGCTTCCCTGGTAAGCACAAGGGCCTAAGTTCAATCCTGGGTTCCGCCAATAAATAAATAAATAAGACAAAGCTCTGACTCCAGGTTTTACATGACTTTCTGATAACTACAGTTTGAAAGAAGGTAAGGAAGAGAAGACCCTGGGATACTGGCTAGAACTAAAAAAATACATACAGACATAAAAATGCTGATACTGATGTCAAAATCTTAAAGAAGAGTTCCTATCTGGCTGACAAACAAAAAGAAATATTTATTTTCAAGAAGCCACCCTTACTGGTTATTTTAAGGACACACAAAAAAATTCTTTATTAAAAAGTTGTCATCCTAGTCATCTAGTTGTCTTAGTGGAAAAATATATCAAGTTTAAAATTTTATTTTCTGCTCAATTTAACAATGTCAAAATAAATACATGTATAAGAAACCCCTCTTTAGAAATTTAGAAACCATGTCAATATTGCATATTCCACTTTAGTTTTAACATTCAATACTGAAATGGGAAAATATTTACCATCTACTAAGAAGTTGCTATTTATAGCACAATGTAAATAAGAGCACCTTTCTTTCATTTGGTACTGGGAATTGAACTCAGAACCTTGGGCTTTCTAGGCAGGTGCTATGCCCCTGAGCTGTATCTCCAGCTCAAGAACACATTTCTTAAGCAAACCACCCTTTACACATGCACTGTATACTGTGGGAGATATTGAGCCCTTAAGGTATAGCTAGTTGAAACTAGTATGTGCTGTAAGGTAAAATACCCATGAGATTTAAAGATTTAGCACATAAAATACAACATATCTCATTAATAATTTTTATATTAACTACACATTTGAATGATAATATTTGATTATATTGGATTGAATAAAATATATTGCTAAATTAATTTTACCCATCTATTTTTGCCTTTTAATGTAGTTTCTAAAAACTTTTTAGTGTAGCTCTAAAAAATCTAGTATTTCTATTAGATAATACTGCCTTAAATTTTCACCTCTAAGTAGTAATCTGGACCAGGACTTAAGAGTATCACATTTTATTCCTGTCTTCCTGGGATATCTTACAATTTACTTTAAAGAAGATAAAAAATGAAAAACTTTAACAACTATGATTCATGAAATAGAGGGTGAAATCAATGTGTACAAAAATAGCACACAAACCCTCTTTAAATCCTTTTCACTTCTTTCCATCTTCATCATCGCTACCCAAGTTGTTGCCTCTGAATTATGCAAGAACTAATAGAATAGCCTTTTAACAGATGCAGCAGATCTTCAACATATACATAGGAGGCCAGCCATGATGACACATGCTTGCAATCCCAGTGTTTAGCAAGCTAAGACAAGAGGATCTCTGTGAACCAAGGCCAGCCTGAGCTGCAAAAGTGAGTTCCAGACAAGCCTCAGCTACACAGTGAAACCTGATCTCAAAAATGCAAAAAGCAGGGCTAGGGATATACCTCAGTGGCACAAGCATCTCCCTGATAAGAACAAGATTTAATTCCCAGTTTAAAAAAAAATCAGTACACACCCATAAGTCTTTGTCCTTAACATTTCAATGTTGGCCAGAGTTTCTTTTGCTGGAATCTACTACACTCCTCCCCTAAATTTTCTCTAGCCAAAGAAGCCACTCTGTCGATATCAGTAACAGAGAAAAGAATCGAGGAATTACCACCCCACAATCAGTGACTGACTATATAAATCCACAGCTTTTCACATCTCAGGTGGAGTAACCAGTGATACGTGGTTTTGTTTTTTGGGGTTTTTTTTTTTGCGCACCCTGCCCAAAATTTTTCAGTGGGATTAGGCTTTAGTTATCTACAGCTGTAACTTATTTAATAATTTGCCCTTTGTTGTTCTGTCTTTTCCTTTCTTTCCCACTCTTACTACGTATCCTGGGATCATTCAGCAAATAAGTCACTTTGCTCTTGAACTCTTGTCCCAGGGTCTGCTTTTGGGGGACACCCAAACCAAGTTATCTGCTCTTCCCATTTTCACTCAAGCTCAGCCATTCTCTACCCTAAAGGGCAGACTATTTTGATAAACTATCACCATTACTGCATCACTTCTCATTTAAAACCTTTCAGTGATAGCAATTGCTCTTAGGATAAAGATCATTCAAAATTTCAGTCCTAGTTTTTCTTTTGTTTTGTTTCGGTATTAAGGATCAAACCCAAAACCTCAAAGATGCCAGCAAGCACTATATCACTAAACTATATGCCAAGCTCATTTTAAAACTTTTATTTTGAAAGAGCATCTTGGTAAATTGTCTAACCAGAAACCAGTTGTGGTAGCACATACCTATAATTGCAGCTCTCAGGATGCTGAGGCAGAATAATTGCTATGTGTTCAAGGTCTACCTAGTAAGCTCAAGACTAGCCTGAACTACACAGTTAGAAAAAAAAATGTTTTTGCAAGTTGTCTTGAACTTGTGATCTTGTTTCAGCCTTCCAAATAGCTGGGATTACTACCATGTACCTCCATGCCTGTCCCCAGCACTCAAGTTTCTTGATGTCAGTTACATTGATTACTTTGCTGCCTTACTTCTGTTTCAATGTTGTAGAGACCCTGCCATCACTCATGACTGCTACACCTCAAAAACATTAAATTCCATGCCCCTTACTTTTCTAGGCTTGTACAAACACTACCACTCTGCCTGCCAGCTCCTCAGTTTCTCCCATCTGCCAAACTCATTCTGGCTTTACAAGTTCCCTGCTCTACCTGATTCCCAGAAATTTCACTTCTACTTTTTTTTTCTTTTTATCGGCGCTGCCAACTCAGCTGGCTTCCTCTTCTTTAATATTACCTTGAAAACCATAAACCCAGAATATTTTGACAACCTGCTTCTGCTCTTATGGCTGGAAACAAATATAATATACTGAATGGCTCAAAATTTAAAACTTGCATGGTGAGGCATATTCCCCCTTCTCTGGAGAGTAGACCCACCCAGTGGTGGTCCCTAATCTCCAATCCCTAACACATCCTATAATTTTTGTATGCTTCATTACTTTCATAGGAAATCTGAACCTTCATCATTCTCCAACATCCTGTGTTTGTTCACTCTTGGCAGATTAACTTGAGTCTGAAGTTGCAGAAAAGCAAACCTATCCAAAACCTTAACATTTGGACTCTGTACAAGGTCTGTGTTCTGCACCTGTGCTACAAATCCCAGCCCTTTCTCCCCTAAGACTGACTAGAGTCCACATCCTTCCATAGTTAAGACCTAGGCCATCTTCCTTTCCCTTCTCTGTCTCTGCTTTAGGTACATCCCGCTTGAAGTTCTGGAAATGCTATGCACACCAACAGGATCTGAAGTTCAACATGGTAGATTCAATCCAATAAAGCTGGAAGCAAACGTTACTGAGGATACTTGCTACTGAGGATACAGAGTACATGAGAAGACCTATATTTTCATGGAGCCACTTAATCGCTTATCACATTTTCATGTACTAACTTTCTGCATAGCGCTGGAGTGCCAGCTGATGTTTCTTCTCTTTAGATACTTATACACTAGTTTATTATCCATTTCTTCCTTCTAGATGTAAGCTCCATGAAAATATAGCTCCTCTCACTTACTCTGCATCCTCAGTAGCAAAAATGGTGCTTCACATACAATATACTCACCAACTAGTGGATGAGTTAGTTAAACCTCATGAACACACCATCCTTTTGTTTTTAATTTATGTGTTTGGTACAGAGTCTCACTACACAGCTGGGACTCATAGTGATCTTCCTCCTGTCTTCAGCCTCCCCAGTGTTGGGATTACAGCATGCACCATGCACCACCACGCCTGGACTCAGTCACCACCTCAGCACGCCCGGGAGCGGGGCTGGTGCAGCAGGTGGTACCAGGGATCAAACGCTGGTCCCTGTGCTTGCCAAGCAAGCACTTAGTCTGCTGAGCTATCTTGCCAGCCCTGAACAACCTATTCTTGCTTAAAGATCTTCAAGTAATTCTGGTTTGGCAAGGCTAGAAACCGTTGGCCTGATACCAAATACTATGCTACTTAATCATTCTTTATGAAAAAAGGAATTTAAGCCTGGTCCTTCTTCTTCTCTCTCATTCTAAACTTCTTAATTCTATGATTAATAAAATATATAAATAACAACTATATCAGGGATTAAATTTAATTTTCCCCAAAGGACAACAGGCCCTGGGGCAGCCCAAAACTCAATTCTCCTGTAACTCCTCAGACATAATCTCCATAGTATTTTCCTCCAATAAGTAATTAAACCAATGATATTATTTGTCAGGAAATATGCAGGCTGTATTAAAGGAATTAACTTCTCTCTGTGGCTTTGGGGATGTGGTTTTATTGTTTCATTTTCCACATTTCAAATTAAATCAGGTGATTTCAAGAAAACTCATAGAAATAGGAACTGTTTTATGTTGTTCTGATACAAGTACGGTGTGAAATACATTAGAAATGCAGAAGTATATGGTCTTCCTGATGAGTCTTTGAACATACAATTTCCAAAGTCCAGAACATAATCTCCTCAACATTCCTAGGCTCTTCGATGCAGGTACTGTATTCTTTAATATCTGTAAACATTAAAGACAATTACTTTAAATTATTTATTTTGCTTTTCCCAATCTGAAACACTGTCTAGCATGCAGCAGATATTTCAATGTTTCCTAAATTGTATGACTCAGATATTTGCTCCAGCCTGTTGGACTTACAGGGATCCTATTATAACTTGCATAGTATTAATATTAACTATCACTTATTTGATATTTTGTAATAGGTATTGTTCTAATTTCTTACCTATGGTATCTCATTTAATCCGCTGAAGAATACTTTAAAGACATGATACTTTTTTTTGCCACTGTTAGACACTAATAAATAAGGAAACTGAAACATAAAAGTAGCAGAGTTCAAATAGTTACGGTTTTGTTTTCTACCCTATGTTGCCTTGAAATCAATACAAGTATTTTTAGTGTGCATTATTCCTTTGTTTATGTATTTAGTGCAGGTTCTACAGGGTCTCACTACTCAGATCAGATGTGTAATGATTCCTCTGTTTCCAGCCTCCCAAACACTGGGATTACAGGCGCTCGCCACCATGTCCAGTTTCAATCACCATCTCAGTGGGCCCTGGTGTCAGAGCCCACACAGCAGGCAGCCAAGAATCAAATCCAGTCCCTGCATCTGCACAAGCAGGAGCTTCAATCCGTTGAGATATCTGACTGGCCCTGAAGTATATTATTTCTGCTTCAACTTCTTCACTAATGGAAAGTGATAATGCGATCTAGGACAACTTGTTAAATATCTCCAAGGGTCTTAGTCTCTTCACTGGTAGAAAGGAAGTTTGATTAAAAACCTATTGTGATTCATCTGACCTTTCTGTGTCTCTTTTTGCTAATCTGCAAAATTAGTAGCTCTGGACTTCATAATACCTCTAGTGGCTTCTGGGTCTGTGTATTAATCCAAAAGGTCTGAAACCTGATAAGAAGGCCCTTTTAAAATGTAGTAGCATAACTGAAAACTCATACTCAACCTGGAAAAATCAGTTCGTAGGTTGAAGGTCACAACTACAAAAAACTAAGAAGTAAAATAAAAGGTAAGCTTATTTCTAATCAAACTATAGTCTAGAAGTCAAAGTTTTAAAAATCTGAATATAACACAGGTAATGGTTTTGATTCCCAGGTCTTTACCGCTAGATACATTTTCTCCACTGACAGTGAAGACATGAAGAGGAAAGAAAGCAGGGAAAAAATCAGGACACTGGGTTCAGCACAGAGCTGAATACAAAAAAATTTCAGAGATGGATTAGTGAGGGGAAAAATAGAAAACACAGCACTGAGTCAGTAATGGTTCATAAATCAATGATCTTTAGTTGTTTCTTATAAGATCATCCTCTTCTTTTAAATTTTATGTATTTGGTACAGAGTGTCTCTTTGCAGCCTGGACTCATAGTAATTCTCCTGTTTCAGCCTCCCCAGCACTAGGATTACAGGCTTGCACCACCATGTCTGGTCTTGGTGGCCTGCTCAGCACACATGTTGTACTGGGGTTCGAACCCAGGTCCTTGTGTCTGGCTAGTCAGGCACTTAAACAGCTGAGCTATCTCTCTGGCCCAAGGTCATCTTCTAGATGTGATAACCAACCATGCATTTTCCATTCTTTTCAACAATTGTACAAATGCACATGATTCTGCCTGCCATTCTCTCTCTCTCTCTCTCTCTCTCTCTCTCTCTCTCTCTGTCTCCTCCTCTCTCTGGGTTTTTGACCCTGGCTTTGATTTCACTACATATCCTAGGCTCATAATGGTAATCCTCCTGCCTCAGCCTCCTGAGTGCTAAGATTACAGATATCTGCCACCATTTTAAAAATTGTATCATTTTTTTAAAATTCCATTTTAAGGTAAAGTTCAGTGTCTAAATTTTTCTCTCTAACCATATTCTTCCAGAAGATTAAGTAGCTCATTTCCAGATTCTATTTTTGTCTCTGCCTGATATTTACCATCTTCCTATGTATCCAACATCACTATTCCATATATTAACAAAACCTCTAGAATTGAGACAGATTGGATGCCTGGTAGGATGACAATGACAAAATGATTCTTAATCAATATTTTACTACCTGAAATTAACTTATTGACATTAAATAAAAATTATTTTGCTTATGGAATTTTTTAAGATGAAGAAATTATTTGAAGAAGTAATACTCTTCACTTTCAACTTATAACAGCAGATTCCCCAAAATAAGGAAGAACAAAAAGACTCAGAGAGTATTTAAATTTACAGTTGAGATGTGCAACAGCAAGAAGAAAGGCAGATAAAATGAAGGCACAATACCACTGATTTTTACATCTGTCTCTAGAAAGATTGCTGATTGAAGTCACTCAAGACCATCATCAGGCTTGGATGTTTCGCTTGGTGGTAAGATTCCCGGGTTCAGCAGAGTTCTCTGGTGCTATTTCCTGAATAGACCCGCTCAGCCTGCTCCTGGCCAGCTTCCTGGGTCCCTTTCCTACAGAGTAGCTCAGAGTGCTTTTGTAGGGGTACCATCTTCCCAAAAGCCACTGTACCAGCATTACATCAAAGCCTCAAAATAAAAATAACTCTAATCTGAGAGCTTTACCAGAGCAGCTGGACAGGTAGATTTTTCAGAAATCCCTGGAATACTTCAGAATTCAATACCAGCAGCACCTTGGGGAACAAAGAAGTGTGGCCTACAGGATTAAAAGAACAAGATAAAAATCTGATAGTAAAAGAAATCTTAAAAGGGCAAAATGAGGCTCTGATCACCCTTAACTTAATAAGTTGAAGAAAATAACAGGTTAAAAAAATTACTGAATGAAAAATACACTTACTGTATGCCATGAAGGGAACTCAGTAATTTAAATGTATCTTTCAGTCTTCATAAAAACTCATACAGACTGAGGAGAAAAAGACTAAATGAGTTAGTTAGGAGCGTAAGCTCGCCAAGCTCGAGAGGTTGGATCCAAACTAAGGACTGTGGATGCCTGAGCCTGAGCTCTGCTTCATTAATTTATACTCACATCCTTTAAAGCCTCCTGAAATGATGTTCCAGAATGAAGACTTCTTGTCACATTGAATAAATCAAAGTTCTCAGGAAAGGTGGTATGATATTCAGAACCACTATCTACACGGATCAGCAAAGCTGCACTTTGATTTTGCTCACACTGCATGATTTTTGGATGCCTTGCTGGAGCTTGGCTGTGCAATTTTTTAAATCCCCTAAAATTCGGTTTCTCATATGCACATACATCAAGAGATTCCCAAATACACACAGTGCACAAGTACACAAACACTATGCACACCATTCTGTAGATAAATACTGATGGCAGACACCCACACACACACACACACATGACCACATAAATACATTATAGATACACCTAGGCTACACACACACACACACACACACACACACACACACACAGTGAAAGCTTCAACTATATGCTCCATGGATAAAAACACAGCACAGAGATACAGAGACCATATTCCTGGCTGCATACACACAAATGTGCTACAGATACACAGAGAGACCAGACATAAACATACACACACACACACACACACAGAGAGAGAGAGAGAGAGAGAGAGAGAGAGAGAGAGAGAGAGAGAGAGAGAGAGAGAATATGGGATATATTGGAAAATCCTTCTGGGGATTTTATCTCTTTTTTTTTTTTACTCAAGCCCCCATCTGTGCAGCTTCTACTGTATACATCACCTCATACACATCTCACTTCCTGCTATGCTTTTCTCTGTCTTACTCCATTCCAATTAACACAAGCTCTTTCCTTTGATTCCCCAGAATACCCACTAATATAAGAGTTGTAGGTTAATAGGAAGAAAGGACATAACATTATATCAAAGCACAGCAAATGGATTAAAATGGAGTGTTAGACACCAAGATTTACACCTGTGTCATTTCAATTTCACTTCTCCTGCTCTGTTAAGGCCTTTCGGCCTTTGTGTGTATCAGGGAGTCGGGGAGCATGGGGGGGGGGGGTTATCAGGGATTGAACTCAGGACCTTG
>PVKA01031249.1:0-26449 GCA_004027165.1 Ctenomys sociabilis
CTTTTGGTTATATATATATATATATCATGTGTTATGAATATGAATATACTTTCTCCAAATTATTATACCTTTAACAATATACTATAGGTTATGTATCACATATATTTTACTATGTACCATAAGCATCCTAAGTTATATCAGCAGTTATACAAGAGAATTTGCTTTGGTTGCAAGCAAGTACACACCATTATACAAGCAACATAAGCAGCTTGAGATTCTATTATTTAAAATTATACACATTATAATGGGTTGGTATGTAGATATAATTGCCTTCCATAACTTTGATGGTGTAAATGTATAAAGTAGTTCCTCTTTCTCATACTTTTTTCTCCTTGTTGAGTCAAAATACCTCACACTCAAAATGTAAGGGGTGAAGGCATATTTGACTGAGTTTGTAGAGGGCTCAGTGCATAATCAGCTGATTCTAAAGCAGAGTGGTTTGGCAAAGCTTCAGAGTAGGAAGGAATCAGTTTGTGGCAGGCAGAAGACAACAAAAGCAAGTAAACAAATGACAGGACAAGCCTTTTTCTGTCCCAGGAGTAGGCAGTGCTGAACCAATGGATGTGCTGATAATCCTACAACACTTAATCCTAAATCCCTTGCTCATAATGAACCATACTCCTAACATTGCACCATGAAACGGTCACACTCTAGATTCAGCCACTTCTGAAAGAGCATCATTTATAGCTACATGAGACTTTGGGAGGACATCTAGACAGAAGCCATGTCACTTTTTTCACCCAATTAAATTGCCTGCAGTTTCAGCTACTCTTAGTAAATCATAGTCTTCAAATTATTAAATGGAAAGTTTTGGAAATACATGGAATATAAATTTTATATTAAATGCCATTGAGCAATATATAATAATAACCACTCATGATGCCATTCCTTCTCACTTGGAATGTGAAGGATACAGTATATTCATGTTGTTCAAATTGCCTATCCATTAGCTACTGAGGAGAAGTATCAGTTAACCTATGAAGCACAGCAGTATCATAATTCTTGTTTGTCAAGTAACCTTTACTCTATTTATTCTTTGCTGTTGAAGCATGAGTAGTGATGGTGAGGTTTGGATATACCAGAAAGGAGCCAAAAGGTGATTCCTCCAAGTGAAAAATACCAAAGTTCTTGACTTAATGTCAAGAAACAAAATATTATGATGAGCAAAATAATTAGGAAAATGTCTATCCACATTTTGAACACATGCAAACCGTGTGTGTGTGTGTGTGTGTGTGTGTGTGTGTGTGTGTGTGTGTGTGTGTTTCGAGGGCTCATATATTAATGATCTACAGTGAGGCAGAAACATCACAGTGGATCAGTAAAGTGGATGAAAGCTGACAACCTTATGCCAACCAGAAAATGAGAGAGAGAAACAGACAGACAGATGGACAAAGAGACAAAGAAACAGAAACAGAGACAGAGCAGGTCTCCTCACGACTGCCTATTCCACTTAGGTTCCTGAATGGATGTTTTATTATCTCCTTTTTACAAAAAATAACTGGTTTGTACTTTCTGGACATAATAGGATATGGAGTTGAAGAGATAATCAGTTTCTCACTAGTATGAAATTTAAAGGCATGAAACATAGTGGAAAATTCTTAACATACATTATTTCCTAACCTAGAATAAATTTTTTAAAGGAAGAATTATATTCTGTACTTATAAGGATGAAACAGGAAGACAGCCTTTATCAAAATCCATATAACAAATCCTTATCCTAGTGTAATTATGTTAAAGGAACAATAATAGTCTGTAGTTTAACAATGAAATAGTTTGTTAACACATCAGTAGAGTTAGTATTAGAAATTTGCAAAGATTTGGGCTGTTTATTATTATAAATATAAATAAATATTGCTGTATATTTATGAGTTTTAACATTTTAGAATATAGTATGTTTTAAGCATTCTTACTGTATGGTAAACTTAAAGTAAAATAATTAGTTTCAAATCATATTTTCAAAAGAATTCAATTAATTCAAATTTTGCTGTTTCAGGAATTTCTAAGATTTTAAAAGTATTAGCAAATAAAATAATGCGATTTCTAATTAGCTGAAAAATAGTCTCCTTTGATTTAGGAAGATAGTAGTGATAGCCATGGAGACAAGGATAGGCTGACTACTGGTAGAATATTTTATCTCTAATTTTAAAGCCCGACTATTTTCCAGTTAGGTCTCAGTTTTGGAGAAACACAGAAGGTTAGCAAATGTGACTGAATTTGTTAATTGAGTAATATGTACTGCATCTTCATACAGAGATTCTAAACAGAATGCGAGCAAATGTACTTAGAATTCAGGGAGTAGGGCTGGGTAGCTAGCTGACTTTCATGAGCACCTGCTGGCAAGCATAAGATTCTAAGTTTGATCCCTGCTATCAAAACAAAACAAGAATTCAGGGCAGTGATTCCAGCTGGCTGAATAACCTCAACTCATTGGATTGCAGAATGAATGTGATTGATGCAGGGAAAGTTTATCCAGCACTGAATGTTGATACCAAAGCAAAGAGATATAAAAACAGAGGCCCCCAAACATTCAACATGAGAATATTATAGGAGATGATCAGACCAGTGTAACTGCAAATAAGGAGAAGACTCCAAGACTTGGGGAAAAAATATGTGAAAAGAAAACTACAAAAGAACAATCTGAAAATACAGTGAAGAATATTTCTTCAGGAAAATGTCATGAACTACGACTAATTCTACTGAATGATCATGTGAAAGAGTTGAATAGTTGATTTAGTCATATAAAACTTTTATGAACGTTTTTCAAATTTAGGGGGAGAAATAGGGATTAAACTGGACTTCACTGACCTCATCAGAATCAAGAGCTACATCTTCTAGTATATAGGTCTTGCTTTATCTCAGTCTTAACCATCCAGCGGAAAAGAATAAAAATGAGGTATATAATGTGGGGCCGTAATAAGTTGAGCTGTAAATAGCTATGGTTGACAACTTCTTCAGATAACCCAGTATTATTGTGGAATGCTGGACTGTGTTGAATTGTGTCACCTAAATTGGTTTAATGACAATGGAGTGCCCATCTTTGACAGGTCTAGACAAAAAAGGGGGTATACAAAGGAAGAATCATGATGTGTGTGTATTAACAGTGCAGTTAGGATAAATATGCAGTGCTTCTGCATTATTCTATGAGAAGCAAGATTTGCACTAATAGTGGTTGGACAAGATATTATGTTGGTTTCTAGTACTATGGACAACCACTAGGAAAATAACAAGATAGAAAGTATTAATTATTGAATATGTGATATAATTCAGGTATAAAAAAATAAGTAAATAGCTACACTCTCTTAATTCACTGATTAAAGACATCTGCTATAATAATGTCTATAAGTATAATATCATATATGCACCTTGTACAATACCAAAACATTATAAAAACAGTTTGAAATGTCTTAATTTATCAAATCTGTCCTGTTAATTTGCCTTGAAACTGTCTCATTGCTACTTGTTCTTCAATAAAATATAAATAAATAAATAAATAAATAAATAAGAGATACAAAAAAAAAAAGAAAGAAAAGAAAAGCATTAGAAATTATGAGACACTGGCTGGGGAGATGGCACAGTGGAATAATCACTTCCCTGGCAAGCACAAGGGCCTGAGTTCAATCCCAAGTTCCATAAAAAAGGAAAGAAATTATGAGACAGATGAATACTAACTGAAGGTTTAGCTTGCTTGCTTTGGGAAAGGGGTGTCTGCCCTGCCACAAAATCTTGTCAATGTATATTTTCCTTAAATATTCAGTGAATAGTTTCAATCACACATAGAGATGTACTGAGGCTTATGTAAAATAATACTGGCAAAAGGCAAAGAAAAAAATGATTAAACTGCTTTAAAATAGAGGAGAAATTAAAAACAAAAACTTCAAATAAACATTTGAAACAGAAACTGCAATAAACATTTGATGAATGAATGTAAAAATATTTCAGCAGAAAGTGCTCCAGTGAAATCAGAATAAAAATTTTTAAAGATATTTGTGGTAAACATAAATTTACTCAAAAGTTTGCTAAATTCTTAAAATTTCTGTTAAATAAAATACATATTTTTCATTTTCCCATTTCCTCAAGAAGCCATTTATTATGTGCAGGTCATATTATAATTCTCATTTTACTGGTGAAAAAATAGAGATTTATGAATTTTATCAAAATTCTGAGAGAATATATTTATTGGTTCTTCAACTCACTTAGTTCATATTTAACTCATATATTTCTAGGTAAAATCCACAGATATTTTAAATACTACTACTTTGCTAGCATTTCACCTACTAACTTTAACTTATCTTTGTCTGTGTAAGCCTTTCTTTTAACACAAAGTTCTGAAACCTGAATTTAGAGAGTTGCAAAAAGTACAGAGTCATGTTTGGAATTGAAACTCATGAAATTTCATGTACTGGCAGATAATTAATGATTGATCATTCATTTATTGTTGCACATACTCAGGTACGTGAAGTTGCTGTTCAGAATCTTCCTGCTATCTTTTTAAAATTTAAAACAGCTTATAAGAATATTGTTTATCCTCTGATTGCCAAAAGGAAATTTTATGTCTTTATATGTTGTGTACTGACTTATTTTTATTATAATTGTCATGACACATTCATCAAATGATAAGGACAAGCATTCTAAAAAATCTTAAAGTGCTAAGGAGCAGTGAAAGGGAGGCAAAATTTTCTTCAAAGCATGATGAGAAAGAATGACAGACTCTCTCTAATAATTGTTAAATTGAAAGAAAAACCAATCAGTAATGAGTTTGGATCTTTAAATTTTAAGTAAATTTAAGTTTAAGACAAATATCTTCAAAATGTCAGTTTTTCTTTTTATGAAGCATATTTAGCTGAAATGCTTTTACATTCATTCAGCAAATGTGCACTGCTGTCTTCTTTCACTCAACACATACTTATTGATCACACTTTCTGTGTTAACTGTGGCACCATGCAAAAGAGCAGATGATAAGTAGCCATGGATTGAGGTAATACTGAAGAAGAGGGACAAGGAGGGTGCTTATTTATGAAGCAGGTATTGATGAGGTTAAATTAATAAATGAAATCTAGTCAGCTGAATTGAGTTCTGTTTGTCTTTAATAAGCTCTTCATCCAGAAAAACCTGAAGGTACTTGTGTCAATGCAGATACTACAAGAATCATTGTCCATTTCTCAATGCAGAGTGGCATTTTGCCAGAGATCAGATTTCTGTTGTTACCTCACTTATTCAGGGCCAAATCCACAGCAAGTGTGAAATTAGGTAAGATTTGATCTGAGACTTTTGTCATTTTTCATTTGTCGTACATCGATGTGGAAGCATCTGTTTACTTGCCTGAAAGTAATTTGCTGATTGTCAAAAACATTAAGAGCAGTGGACACGAATCATGAGTTGCCTGGTAAACACCTTTTGCTTTTATTTGGAGGCAAGTTCCTTCTGTTTAGTTTGTATAAATCTATAGATTTCCTCAATATGGTCAAGATTAGTGTAGAAAATTGTTCACAGCAAGTAAAACTTTTATACTTCAAGGAGCTAAGTAAATTTATATAAATTTGCAATCAATATTTGGCTTCATGACAGCATTTGTTTTGTATATTAACTTGATAAAGTTCTTAATTCTGAAGCCAGACTGCATATAATTATGTAGCAGTTCTACCTTTCACTGCTTTTCTTTGAAACTTATTTCTTAAGCTCTGTGATCCCCTGGTTCTTCTTCTTCTAGTGAATCAGCAAATTTTTATGTCATTTTGTAAGGATAAAATTAGATTAATATATATATATATATATATATATATATATATATATATATATAATATTTGTATGTCTTCCATAATTTTTGTTTTAGAAGTTCAGCACTTACATTTTAGCACGGTTTGAAAATGCTGAATCATAATTTTTCCTCCCAAAGGCTCCTGCTTTAGAAATACAGTGATTAAATTTACTTTCTGATAATCTTGCTGTTTTTTATATTTTTTCTTTTCTATCTTCTTGTGAATAAAGAGAGGTTCCTCACAAGTTTACTAACTTAATCTCACTGATGAATCAAAAACCCAGGTGCCTAGTGACTCAAAAAAACCCAATATGCCCATAGTTTCTCTGTAAATATAGATTTTCCTTCTCCAAATATTAAATATTACAGGTCTTGAACAGTATTTTCTAGCGTACATTCTACATAACTTTAATTTTTAGCAGCAATAAGCTATATCCTTCTTGTATTTAAATTCCCTCTTGTGTGAAGGTACAGTTGACTTTTAAGTTAGTTTTAACTTCTGTAAAGCCTTTTTCTTCTCTACTAAAGAAATATTTTTATAGGAAATACTTGCCTTTCTTTTAAAATTTTTCTTTTCATTCTTTAAAGATATTTACTTTTTTACTTTTCTTCTTCAGATTTCATTCATAAAATTCTTTCATAATGAGCCATACATAATTTTAGCACCATGTAAACTTGTTCAGTACATAAATATAAGTACAACATAGTGCTGTAAGATGATTAATAACTACAACAGTGCGTAGTGCTGTAAGATAATCAATAACTACAACAATATATTTTTAAAATCTGAACTTTCAGAAGATGAATTCCAACTCAACAGAGCAAAACAGCACACAGTTTGAAGATACAGTCCCTGAGCTAGGCACAAAAAATGTTAGACCAAGGAATAGAGTTGAAACTTATCTTTGTTGTTAAGTCAGGCAAAGGTTCTGTCTCCCACCTATAGCTCATCTTTAGAATCAATAAATGAAAAATAAAAGTTACCCACCAACAGGAAGCACCGCATCTTGTCTGCTCCAGTCTTGGTCCTGAATGGAACCTGCTTGGAATGAATATTGGAAACTGTTTCTGATCTTTGTCAGGTGGGACATTGCTATCAGTTCTTTCCTCACAAGATTTTCCTGTTTGATTTCTGCCCAGGAAAGATTGGAAGAATAGTCACCACATACAGTTTTCAGAGATAGCAGCCCTCATCTATTCTCAGGAGTATTATAATGCCTAAAACCAAATTCTTCTCCAAACTTACTTATATTTTCCTCTAAAATATCAATACAGTCTCCTTTATCAGATGTTTTGGAATCTCTAGAACACTCTTTCAATGTGCTCATTCCAATTATTGATAAATATAATGAGTCTTTCTGATGCTTACTAACTTTCTCAATCCTGGTAACAATGATAATACTTGTCAAATGCGAACTGGCCTTCTACATACATGTAATTTTGTGTTACATTAGCAATCTACAAAACAATTGTGGAATATCTGTGAAGCAAAACAAAATATCTTAGAATTTGGGATTCTACTCCAACCTGTGCCAAAGCTTGTGTGTGTGTGTGTGTGTGTGTGTGTGTGTGTATGTGTGTGTGACCTTCTGAGCACCTGATGGATTCCACCCCACTTGGCATAGAGGACCAGGGTGTGTGTGTGTGTGTGTGTGTGTGTGAGAGAGAGAGAGAGAGAGAGAGAGATTTTTACATGTTCAGCAGAACCTCCTTCATCAGACAGACCGGGTGTGGAAACCTGCAGCAGAAATCCCTGCAACAGGTAACCAGTGTGAACTAGCCTGCCTGGAACACTATAGACACAAAAGAAGAGGTGATCAGACAGAATTTAGGAGAACAAATTCAAGCACAAATTCCCAATCTAATATATCCAAAGCTATACAGTCATACAGTTTGCTCTTATTGTCTAAAATACAAATACATTAGTTACAAAAGTTTGTCACCTGCCAAATTTCACTACCCATTATTAATGTTGCTAATTATAGTTCTTGAAATCCAACACTATAATTGCCTTTACCACATAATCTCTCCTGGGTAATAATATTGGTAGTTCTTAAGGTAATAACTGCACTAAAGCTCTAAAACAAAGATCAGAGGACAGTGCTATATAAAACGATAAAGATGAGGAGGAAATAACATTCTTAGGTCCTGAGCCAATCCAACACAAATGCATGAGACACCAGCATAGAAGAAATTAGGAATCACACTCCTGAAATAATGGAATCTGAAGTAAAGAAACAACTGCAGAAAGTCATAAAGGAAGTCAGATCAGAAATAATCTCTGAAGTAAGAAAAAAGAAATGAAAAGTATACTTAGAGAATTACTAAGTGCTTATAAGAACATACTGACAAAAGAAATAGAGAACAAAAAATGATGGAATCTTCGCATGAGCAATATAGGAAAGAAATAGAATACCTGAGGAAGATTCAAAGAGATATAGAGGAAATTAAAACTTCAATCACAAGCTGGAAAACCATTTGAATGAAAGTGAAGATATAGTTTTAGACCTTGCAAACATCATTTCAGCTAGTTAAAAGGTAAGAAAATATCTCTTAAAAACAACTAGGACTCAGAAAAAAATTCAACATCTGCAAGATGATGCAAAGATGAACAATGTAAGACTAAAAGGCATCAATTAGAAAAAAGGAGTCAACACAAATTATATAAAAAGTATATAGGCAGAAGTAATAGCAGAGAACTTCCCAAATATACGGAATCAATTTGACATTCTGGTAACCGAAACATATAGAACTCCAAATAACATCAACCCAATTAAAACCACACATATAATAATGAAACCCAGGACAAAAACAATATACTAAAAGATGCTAGAGAAAAGAAACTGGTCATGTTTAAAGGAGAAACCATGAAAATAACGGCAGATTTCTCTTCGCACACCATCAAGAAGAGCATGGAGCAGAGTACTTCAAATCTTCCAGTAAAACAAATGAAAACCAACACTGTTGTACCCTGTAAAACTCAATTTCAAATTTAATGGAGAAGTGAAATACTTCCATCACAAAGCACAAATAAAACATTTCATGATGACAAAGCCAACTCTACACTGACTACTAAAAGATTTCTAGACAGGGACCAAAATGGTCATAACTCCACAAATGAGAATAGAAAGAACCCACCAAATAAGGCAAACAATTAAACACAGGAGAAAAAGTGATATACAATAGCAGGTAAATGACATGTCAGTCATAAGTCAATTTATCTCAATTATAACTATCAAAGTAAATGGATGTAATTCACCAATTCCAAGAAATAGACTGGCAGAATGGAACAGGAAGCAAAATCCAACAATATGCGGCATACAAGAAACACATATAACTCATAAAAAATTTAATAGGCTGTAAGTCAAAGGATGACAAACAAAACTACACACCCCAGGGCCTCAGAAAAAGCAGGGGTAGCAATCCTGTCCTCAGACATTCTGAACATCAAACTACAAAAGATAAAAATATAATAAAGCAGGCCACAACATATTAGTTATGGAAAAAAATCCAAGAGGAAGAGGTAACAATCATAAATATGTATGCACTAAACACAAGAGCTCCTAACTATATAAGACAAATCTGAATGGACATGAAAAATGTAATATCCAATAACACAATTTTAACAGGAGACCTTAGCACAACTTTATCCAAAAAATATAGGTCAAGCAGACAAAATGTTAGCAAAGAACTATCAGCATTGATCCAGAACTTGGAACAAATGCAGTTAGTGGACATAATCAGAGTGTTTCATCCAATCATATCTACATATGCATTTATTTCAGTTTCATATGGGATATTTTCTAAAATAAACCACATACTAGACCATAGGTCATGCTTAACTCTATGTAAGACAAGTGAAATTATCCCATGCATATTATCTGACCACAGTGGAATTAAACTGGAAATAAATGGAAAAAGAAAATACAAAAACCTTACACAGAAATTAAACAAAACCCTCCTCAGTAACCAATGGGTTACAAAGGAAATTAAAAAAGAAGTTAACCAACATCTATAATTCAATGAAAATTAAAGCACAACTTATGGAAATTTACAGGACGCAGTGAAAACCGTTCTTAGAAGGAAATTTGCTTCCCTGTTCCTCCAAAAAAAAAAAAAAAAAAAAAAAAAAAAAAAAAAAAAAAAAAAAAAAAAAAAAAAAAAAAAAAAAAAAAAAAAAAAAAAAAAAAAAAAAAAAAAAAAAAAGAAGGAAAAAGAAAGAAATTAAAACTGTGAAATCACACATTAGAAAAAAAAATGGGAACAAATAAGTCCTCTCACGCTTTACCTGAAATGACTAGAGAAAGAACAGTAAACCAAATCCAAAGCCCAAACATACAAGGAAATTATTAAGCTTACAGAAGAAATTAATGCAATCCACAGAATATAATACAAGGACTTATTGAATCAACTAGGTGGTTCTTGAAAGATTAAATAAAATTGATAAACCCCTAGTTAATGTAATCAAGAAGAGGAAAGAAAAAAGTCAAACTGAATCAATAAGGAATGGAAAGGGTGAAATTATCAGACCTAGTACAAAATCAGAAGATGTCCAATAGCTACTTTGAGAATTTGTACTCTCACATAATCAAAGGCACAGAAGAACAGGACAGTTTCTGGGAAAGGTACAAAGTACCAAAACCAAATCAAGAAGATATAAGAACTCTCGAAAACCCAATAACAGCAATGAAATTTGATAAAGAACCTACCCACAAAGAAAAGTCCATGTCCTGATGGATTCACAGCTGAATTTTACAATAAATTTACAGAAGATATAATCAATACTCCTCAACCTCTTCAATGACATTGAAAAGGAAATAATCCTCCCAAAATCATTCATGGAAGTAAGTATCATACTGATACCAAAAGCAGAGAAAGATTCAATTAAAAAAGAGAACGATAGGCCAAATCTACCTCATGAACATAGGTGTAAAAAACCTCAATAATATACTAGCATAAAAAAACAGCAAGTGATTAAGAAGATTATGGCCATGGCCAAGTAGGATTCATCCCAGGGATGCAAGGATGGTTCAATATATGCAGTTCTATAAATGTAATATACTACCAATAGAGCCAATTCCAAGCACCACATGATTGTCTCAATTGATGCAGAAGAGGCTTTTGACAAAGTCTAACACTCATTTGTGTTCAAAGTCCTACAGAAAATTGGAATAGATGGTATCTACCTCAACCTGAAAAAAGCCATATATGACAATCCAAGTGTTAACGTAATTCTAAATTGGAAAAACTGTAATCTTTTACTCTCAGATTTAGTACAAGACAAGGATGTCCTCTATCACTAGTCCTATTCAATATAGTTCTAGAATCATTGGCGATAGCCATTAGACAGAGAGAGAAATAAAAGGAATACAAATAGATAAAGAAAAAGTTAAACTACCAATGATTTGCAGATGACACAATACTCTACTTGGAAGACCCAAAAACACTCCAACAAGAAGCTAGTAGAGGGCTGGGGAGATGGATCAGTAGAATAATCACTTCCCTGGCAAGTGCAAGGGTCTGAGTTTAATCCCTGGTTCAAAAAGAAAGCTGCTAGAATTAACACACAAGTTAAGTAGCATAGCAGATTACAAAGTCAGTACCCAAGCATCAATAGCATTCCTCTACACAGATAAGAATCACACTGATAGAGAAATTAGAGAAACAATACCTTTTATAATAGCAACACAGAAAATGAAATACTTATGAAATAACCTAACTAAAGAAGTAGGAGTTTTACTCAGTGAGAATTACAGTGCTCAGAAAAAATAGATCACAGAGAATTTCAGCAAATGGAAAGATATTCCATGCTTCTCGATAGGAAGAACCAACACTGTAAACTTGGCCACACTCTGAAAATTATTACCCCGATTTAATGCAATCCTTATCAAAATACCACCAAAATACCTCGCAGACCTAGAGAAATTATTCTTAAAATTTATTAGGAACCAGGAAAAAACCTACAATAGCTAAGGCAATACTGGGCAACAAAGGTGAGGGAGGAGGCATTACAATTCCTAACTTGAAATTATACTCCAAATCTAGTATGATAAAATCAGCATGGGATTGTCACAAAAATAACCCTGAATTTCAATGGAATAGATTAGAAGACACAGATATGACTTCAAACACACTCAGCTATCTTGTATTCAACAGAGGGGCCAAACATGTTTTCTGCGGGAAAGATAGCTTCTTTAACAAATTTTTCTGGAAAAACTGGCTCTCTACATGCAGAAAACTAAAACTTCACCCAGGTCTTTCTCCATGCACTAAACTAAAATCAAAATGGATTAAAAATCTAAACATTAAAACAGAAGC
Source organism: Ctenomys sociabilis (assembly GCA_004027165.1). Lineage (NCBI taxonomy): Eukaryota > Metazoa > Chordata > Mammalia > Rodentia > Ctenomyidae > Ctenomys > Ctenomys sociabilis. The sequence continues at coordinate 12,074 of PVKA01031249.1, forward strand.
ACTAAATCTCCTGGAAGAGAAAGTAGATTAAACTCTTGAAGCCTTGGAGGTAGGCAAACAGTTCATGAATAAAAATAAAACTGCAGGAAAATACTTGAAAGTATTAACATATGGAACCACCTCTTATTGAGAAGTTTTTGCACATCAAAAAATAAAAATTACCAACAGAATGAAAAGACATCCCACAAGTTCGGAAAAATTTCAGCTAATAAGCATTCAGGCAAAGGTCTCTTCTCTAGATTTAATAAAGAACTACAAAACATTAGGTCCCAAAATTTAAAGGCCCAGCACTAAGATGTGCATCTCAGATGAACACACACAGTTCTAGAGGAAAAATACAAAAAGCAAATAAATACATGGAAAAATGATCCACATCACTAGCCATTCATTAAATTCAAATTAAAACAACAAGATACCATCTCACCCCATAAAGAATGGCTATCATAAAGAAATCAACCAACAACAAAAGTTGGAGAGGATGTGGGGAAAAGGAACTCTTCTCCACTGCCAATGGGAATGTAGTGTTGCAATCATTATGGAAATCAGTGTGGAACCTTTTCAAAAAACTAGGACTGGAAATCCCACTCAATCCAGCTAGTCCCCTTCTAAGAATATTTTCAAAATTGCTGAAAACATCATATCATAGTGATATATGTCTATAATGTTTATAATGGTATGATTTGTGATAGACATATCTTGCCAATGACCAAAATGCTCATCACTTGAGGGATGAATGAAACTTTGTAGTGTTTTTATACAGTCGAGTAATTCTCAACTATAAAGAAAAATAAACTTGAAGCCTTCATATACAAATATATCAGTGGATGCAACTTGGTAGGGGCAAAGATATCTATATAAGCAAGATGATTAAGGCAGTGGTCCTTAGAACCTCCATCAGGTTCTTGAAAATATTGGTTAATTGGTAGAATTCACACCCTGACCAACTCTATATGCTGATATCTGTATAGTAAATAACTACAGTGCAAATAGAAATGTGTAATACTAAAACCACACTTGAAATACCTGCCATTTTGGTCTTCTATATGTATTCTGCTTCTAATGTCATATCAGATATTGCTGTACTGTTTTTTTTTTTTTTTTTTTTTTGAAGTTTTTCTTGTGGTGCTGGGGATTGAACTCAGGACCTTGTTCTTCCCAGGCAAGCATTTATTCTACTGAGCATTCTTACCAGGTTTTTTTTTCTTTTATGCTGTACTCTATTTAAAGAAAATTTTGTAAAAGAAAACAGAACAATAGTAAAAAAAATGAGAGACAGGGAAAGAAAAGTTATAGGATTGTCCTGCTGCAATGTTGAATATGGTTTGATTTCTAAGTTTCTGTGTGAAATGTATAATTGTTTTTCAGTATCCTTTTGGGATTTATATTTTATAATATTCACGGTCGTTGGAAAACAGCAGTTCCATTTTATGTCTAAGGTGTCTGATGCATAGACAGAAATTGAAGTTAAGATTAACCGCCTCTGTTTTACAGATAATAATATCATTAACTCGTCTTCTGGATGTTTGACAACTAAAGTTTACAAACAAAAATTAGAGAGATAAATGGGCTAAAAGAATAGCCAATATTTTGGTCCTAACCCTCCAAGTTCAAAGAGAACTAGTGACAAAAGTAACCTCTGCTGTGACATCCTGTAACTAAGTCATGTCCCAAATTTTCTGATCAAGAATATCATGGGACCACAGAGGAAAGTGATTGATGATGTATAGTATACCTAAGGAGAGTCACCTAGAGAGAAAAAAATTCTCCTACTCCTTCACAGAGCAAATTCATCAAGCTAGGGCCATGACTCATCCAGATGGCTGACGCTGACAAAAGATCTAAGTTGCTGTACATGATTCTGGGATCTGACTCATCATGTCAAATAGCAAAAGTTACATTTTTAGTTATATAGGTCCTGCTTTCACTTGTATTAACCATCCAACAGAACAGTGTAACTTCAAAGTTTAAAAAGTAAAGCTATTTTGATATAGTGAGCTGTAAATGGCTCAAGTCAACAACTTCTGACAATTGCCAGATGTGCTGATAACTCACTACTGTTATGGACTATTGATCTCTGTTGGGTCATTTTGCTGAATTCAGGTACCTACCATCTTTAGACTGGCATCAAGTATGAATAATCCCTTTAAAGCCTTCTCCAAATAGAGCTACTCCAACTGCAATGGAACACCCATTTGTGACAAAACAAAACAAAAATAGTAGATAAGTTGGGAGTCATAGAAGCTAGGAAATCGATTCGAAGTGTGTAGGTGGAATTGGACCTCTGTGCCTAAAGCAAACAAGGTACCTCAGTCATGAGATAAACATCCTGTTGGGTAAAGTCAGCTATTAGTCACTAGGAAACCTTGTGTCTTATGTTACTAACTTTGCAAAAGTATAAATAAAATACTGTTTTATTGTGGAAAAAACTCTATATATACACAGGATAGTTAGGATAGATATACGGCTACTTTGTCATAGCTCATTGAGAAGAAAGGTTTGTACTCAATTTGTTTAGACAAGATACCATGTCTGTCTCTTGTCCTCTACTATGAAGACAACAATATAGAATGTATTAATTATTGTAACTGTCCTACTAACATATTTTGAAATGGCTTTATACCTATTTTATCTTTTCTCCTTAAAATGAATGAAAATTTTTAACAATTATTAAAAAAAGGAATTTTACTTACTTTATCTGTCAAAAGATTTAATGTTTTTGTTTTTATAGGTGTTGTTGATTCTTTTTGACATGATTTTAGTTAACAGTGAATGATACGGGTCGGTATTCAGCTTCTGCACACAGATAAACAATTTTCTATTTTTCAAAGAGACCATATTTTCTCCAGAGAGGCTATATTTAACTGCTCTGTTAAGGACTAAATAGTTAAATTTGCCTGGAAAAAATTTGAATTATGGCTGGCAACATAGCTCAGAAGTCTAAGTTTCTGCTCTGGCAAACAAAGGTACCAGGGTTTGATTCCTGGTCCCACACACCACACTGGCTCCACCCGTGGGGCACAGAGAGGCAGCAAACAAGTCCCAGTGTGGTGTCCTGTGCCTGTAATCCCAGCTCTGGGAAGGCTGAAAACAGGAGGATTATTATGAGTCTGAGCTGTGTAGTGAGACCCTGTACCAAATACATAAATAAAATAAGGAATTTAAAATTTCGCAAAATAATGGTGTGGTATTCCTGTCATAATAATAACAATTAATTGACATGCAAAGATGCTTTGCATATGTGATGTAAGAGGGCTCAAAGCTTAGTGTTGATTAGACTGTTTTTCAGTTTTGTAAACAGTTCATGAAGGAGAAAATAGAACTTTTATGAGAACTAAGTGGTTAGAGAGGAATGGTTTTCTAAAATGCCAAAAATTAATTGTTAATAAAATTCAAAACTTAATAAACACTGAGAATAAAGCAAGTTAAAATACAGGTATGTAAATTAACCTATTTAATATGCATTTGCTTATCTCTAAAAAATTGACAAATTCACTGCCCCATGGAATTTACATGTTAACCTACATATAATATGTTGAAAGAAATGAGATGATGTACATACCAAGTGTTCTGCACATAAACACTGCACATGAAGTTTGATACTGTCTTAGTTACTTTTCTCATTTCTGAGGCAAAATACCGGGCATCCAAAGTTAAAAGGGGAAAGGTTTTATAACTCAGTTTGTAGAATTTTCAGCCCATAATCAATTGGTTCCAACATAGGGTGGAACATAGCAGAGGGTCAACAGTTCATGGAGGTGGAAGATAACAAAACCAACAAAAGAAAGAAGGGAATGGAAAGAGGGACTGGGAAGGAAAGGAAAGAGGTGGAACAGAGGGGGAGATGAAGACCCTAGCCTCTTTCTGTCCCCTATATTTTATCCAGACTACCTGGGATAGGAACAATGCCAATCCAATCAGTGGACCAATCCAGCAATCACCCACCCTTAATTCCAGAACCCTTATCTCCAGCATTACACCATGGCTCAGTTATACACGACAGATCCAGCCACCTCTGAAAAAACCTTGTCCCTTCATGAGGCTTCGGGGATTCATCTAGATACAAACCATAATACACACCATTTTATATTTTCTATATTAAGTTCTTTTTCTTTCTCCTCTTCCTCCTCCTTCTCCTCTTCTTCCTCCTCCTTCTCCTCTTCTTCCTGCTCCTTCTCTTCCTATTCCTGCTCCTTCTCTTCCTTATCTTCTCCTGACAAGTTCCAGGCCAGTCTGAACTCTCTGGGCAGCCCAGCTTGGCCTGTAAATCAGGATACTCCTGCCTCAGGCTCCCAAGGGCCTAGGATTAGACAGGGAGCTACTATGCTTACACTTCTTTGCTTTTTATTTTGATTTCTCACTCAACACCCTTTAAATTTCTAAACTAAAATAATTTCATCTTACTGAGTACATTTTGAATAAGAGAAATTTTATTTCTAATAACTAACATCATTCTTTCTTGGTTTGAAGGACCTGCTTACTCGCATTGCATTCTTCCTCTTCTCAGTTTTGCCAGTTCAAGTGTCATTGCTTTCACATCGGATTGCTACACTGTGCTATGCTATCTGTTTTATAGTCATTTTAAGTTTAGGAAAGAGCCACCTTCCAGATGGTTTCATTGAAAAAGCCCTAAATTGATTCTTGAAATCAAATATACATGTTTCTAGTTTGGGAGAGAGAAAGCTGCATACAACCAAGGCTTATCACAGTTACTGAACAGTTGCAGGCAACTATGAAAATCGAGCCATAGCATTTTCTCAGTTGTCAAACAATTTAGCAATAGAAAATTTCAGTCAGGAAATGCAGTCAAGATTACCTTGTTAAAGCAGAAAAAAATGAAATTACACATTCTCTGGAATTCTTGACATACAATATAGTATTAAGCAGGGCACAATCCAATCCCCGTTACCAAAATTTATCACATAGTAGTCACATGAAGGTGGATAATATACAAAATATCACATAAAATTAAAATTAGTCTTTAAATATAGTTTGTTTATTTTTGGTAGGTATGTACTTGTATATGTGTGTGAGCACATAAATATTAAGCTAAATGGGTATCATTACATTTCTATAATGTTATATCTTTTGTGTTGAAATGACCTCTGCATTTTTATTATCCATACATTCTTCTGTGTAGCCATATTTTAAGTTAAAAGTGTTCTAATATGAGAAATTTTTTCCCATATTATGTTATATGGTAGTAATGGTGGTAACATATTTTGGCTACCATGAGAAAAATTCCTGACTATAGGATAGATGGGTTAAAAATTGTTTTGTTTTATTTTGTTTCTTGCTTGTGGTAAACTTCCAAGCTTATTTTAACAAATCAAGAAATATTGTGGCACTTTACACTGGCAGCAGCAGCACATGGATTTGTCCATTTCTTCTTGCACCTGCACCTGATGAAACAGGTTGGCTCAATTTCTGAAATTGGATTGAGAAAATATATTTTGGTATTTATATGTCTATTTTATAAATTGCGAGTTGCTACAGTTTGCCCTGTCTTATGGATTAATTCATATGCTTTCTTTTTTATGTATATGTCTTAGTTTTCAGCATATGAAAATGGATACACACACCTGAAGTATTTGTTCTACTTCTAATAGTTTTTGCACTTGGATTGGACATGTTCCCTCCCACCCTGTAGCCTAAAATACTGCATATGCAACGGTATGGTTTTCTTTTCTTCTGGTGCAAGAAATCTTCCCTGTGATATAAGATAATGCGCCCATATGTTTAGTGTTTTTAACATCATGCTTGCTGTTTGAAGGATAAATTGCTATTTTATTTTATTTAAAATACAAAGCCAGACATTAAGCATCATGTGATAAATACCCTACCCTTTCCTACATCCTTAAAAATGCTTATTTTGTGTACACATGGATAAACACACAATGAAACACACACACTTAAGAGGCTTTGTTCTGTTTAAATATTCACATGTGTATTCTACACATGTACTAATATTTAATGCTTTTGTATCTAGAATATATAAATCTATGCTATTTATTCATATGTATAATTTATTGACAACTCAAACAAAATCTTTTCATGTGACTATTTCACTTAATTACTCTACTATATGAACATTTTATATTAGAATTTACTAGTTCTCCTATTAAAGTTTGAACTCATATTTTATAATATTGAGGTTTCCTTATAGTAGTATAATACAGATATTTTGTCTACCATCCAGAACTTGAGCTCCAGAAGTAAGGATACCCTTTGACCCATACACCAATACCTCATTTCACAAAATTAATGTCCTACTGTTTTGAGTCAATGACCACATTTGTATTCGTGTGGAAATGATGACAACAGTTGTGTTTATCAACTAATGCAGAGTTGCAAGCAAAAACAAAATTTTGCCAAATACATGTTTGTGAACCTAATTGTCTACAAACAAAAGTATTCATTAATGCAAATACCACTGAATTTGTTAGTTTTTAAATTCTGAAGCTTGTATAATTTAAAATATGACTATTTTGGGTTAAAGAGACAGCTTGGTCGTCTAAGTGCCTGCCTGGCTAACACAAGGTCCCAGGTTCAATTCCCAGTGCCACAGACCATTCAGACCCTGAAACTGGGTATGGTTGTCCCTGTCTGTAATCTCAGCACTAGGGAAGCTGACACAGGAGGATCACGATGAGTCCAAGCTGTGTAGCAAGACACTGTACCTCCATTTGTTTCCTAAGAATTTCCTCTTTTTTTGTCCTTCTTCCTGTCTTTCTCTGAAAATTGTTGTATGTATTCTTTCAGCTGTCTAATCCCTTTCCTAAAACAGCTTGTTGTCTCACTTGGCCGAATTTAATTTCTTGAAAACAACTGATGTAATCTCATCTCCACTTTTTTGATTTAAAACTTGTTGAAGTCTGTAAGAGGAAGTATTTTTTCAGGCTGTGTCAAATTCGTTCCTCCTGTGTTGCAATTCTCATCAGCCCAAATGAACGCTTTGCGTCTTAATTAATTTGTGACTCACTTCCACTTAACATCTACTGTATATTTTGGCTCTTATTTACACTTTGTGTTTCTCACACCAGACACAATGTGGTATTTACAAATGTCTGACTTATTTCTCTGACATTTCTCTCATGAATTTCTCAAGGTCTGTCCTTTTAGCTACAGATGTCTTGAGTTTATTTTATTTATTTATTTATTTTTTGCAGAACTGGGGATTGAACTCAGGCCCTTGAGCTTGCCAGGCAAGCACTTATTCCACTGAGCCATCTCCCTGGCACCGAGTTTATCCTTTTTTATGGATTAAAAAAAAAAACACCTTTTTATCGATTCATCACTTGAGAGCATTTGGGTTATTTGCAAGATTTATGCAAATGGTGTCAGCATACACAGGGGGTGCACAGATCACTGTGCTGTGATGCTTTCAATGGCTTGAGGAAGACATCAAAAAGGAGAACAGTGGGGTCAGATGGAACCTCAAAGTTTAGTTTTTCAGGAACCTCCACACTGACTTCTACAGTGCTTCCACAAGTCCACAAAACAAATCCAAACATACTGAGCTATTTTATCTTTTTTTTTACATTTATTTATATTTTCGTAATTAACTTTATTGATAAAATCTTTATATACATAAAGATCAAATGTGCCATAGGGAATTTGAAACTGTATATGATATGTCTTAGTGCTTTTTTTCTGGTTCCTCTACCCTCTCTTCAAACACTCTGCCCTTCCTTATGTATAAAACTTTGCTACCATTATATCCTTTATTTTCTCACTTCTCTTTTCTTTTTCACTGCTCCTTTCCTTGTGAAGAACTACTTCATATTTCTCAGTATCTATTATACTTCTGGTTCTTATTTACTCTTTCAATTTCTCACACCAGAGAGACAGTGCAATTTTTACACATATCTAATTTATTTCACTTAAGAGTACGTTGTCATGGTCCATTCTTTTAGATATAAATGACTTTAATTTATCCTTCCATGTGGATGAGTAGTACTCCATTGTATAAAAAAATCTGCATCTTTTTTATCCATTTGTTAGTTGAGTGCTTTGGGTTGTAGCCAAGATCTAGCAATTATGAACTATGCTTTTATAACTGCGGTGAACATATCTTGCTGTGGTAGGATACTTTTGAAGAGGGGGAATAGCCGAGACAATAGCAATCATAGTGACAACCACAGAGTGTGAGAATCTTTGCCAATTATTCTTCAGATAAAGCACTAATATCTAGGACATGTAGAGACATGGAAATGTCAGATCTCAAAATTTAAATACCTAATCCAAAAATGAGCATCTGAAATGAGTAGATGCTTCTTAGAAGTACAAATGGCACATAAATACACGAAAAACATATTCAGCATCAATGATCATTTCAGATGCAAATTAAAACAACACTGAGATTCTATCTCATTATAGGAAGTATGGCTATAATCAACCAACCAACCAACCAACCAATCAAGAGGATAGGGAGACAGCTCAGTAAAATGAGTGCTTGCCTGGCAAGTGCAAGGACCTAAGTTCAATCCCCTGTTCTGAAAAAAAGTCAATCAACAATAAATGCTGGTGTGGATGTAAGGAAAGGAAAAGAAAACTTCCTCTATTGTTGATGTATGTTTTGTTTGTATATCTCACTGACAAGAACATCCCATTCCCTAGCAATTACATTACATAAAATACTTTATAATTAATATATCTCTTTTGATTTGATGATTATCTTCTTCAGAGTCCATTGTGTATGGTGTTTTAAACTTAAATGTAATATTTAGAGTTGCATTAGAGACCAAGGAGATTGCTCAGGAGAACAAGTGCTTGCCTGGAAAGTGCAAGGGCCTGAGTTCAATCCCAGGTTCAGGCAAAAAAAAAAAAAAAAAAAAAAAAAAAAAAAAAGAATTAGAAATAACATAACTCTTCTTCCTGAGCATTGATTTTCCTTGAGTTTGTTTTCTGAAAATTATGACAGATGTATACTCCTTTTTCTTTCTTTGTGTGAGCAACATTAGTTTCAGACTATTTGAAAGGTTTTCAAAGTAGAAATAAAGGGCCAGTCAGACAGCTCAGCAAATTAAAGTGCCTACTCAGGTAGACTCAGGGACCAGGCTTCGATTCTCCTGCTTGCTGTGCTGGCCCCGCCCCCCAAGTTGCATTGAGGTGATGATTGATGCTGGGCCTGGTGGTATGCGACTGTAATTCCAGTGCGTGGGGGGTTAAAAACAGGAGAATCACTATAAGTCTGAGCTGTATAATGAGACCCTGTAGAAACTGTTCTAAATACATTAAAAAAACCCCAAAAAACAGCCAACCAAACAAACAAACAAAACCAGAAATAAGTCCTGCTGCTTAGGCTTAGCAGGAAGATATTATTAATTAAAATTGATTTTAAGCATTTTAATGTATTATAATAGGCTATTTTTGAATTGAAATCTTCAATAAGTTACATTACATTTTATTAGATTTTTAATGACAAGAAAAGCAAAAGAGATTACATTGAGGAAACATGAGTGCATCATGTGGGCACATTCTGACTTTTATTCCTTTAACATTGATGCAAAGGAGGTGAACAGGGAAGGAGGTGATGTCTCACCATGGCTATGAGAATTCAGATTTCAGGGAAGAATTCATTTCAGTAAATGACATAATGTGTATCAATTATTCTAAGTCTTTGGATTTTATTGTTCTTGTGCCTATGCAGTTCTTACTATATGTGATAGCATTATCCTCTCAAATTGGGGAAAAAAGAGTCTTTCTTGGGTAACTCATACAATTGATGTACTATCTTCCTCTTCTGGTTGTCAATTTCACTTTCATCAAATGTGAATGCTTTCAGAAAATAGCACGCTGTGGGAAATTTGTCAACAGGCAATACTATAAAAATGTTACTCATTCTCGAAAGCATGTGTAACACTAAAAATGATTCAAAGAGCAACCCTGAAATGGTTGAAACCATGACCATGTATTTTTAATTAAATCTTGTATATGGGCTGCAGAGATGACTCAGCAGCCTAAGCACCTGCCTAGGCAAGCACAAAAACCCAGGTTAAATCCAAGGTACCACATGCCTTGCTGGCCAAGCTCCAGGCACACGAAGGTGGCCACCAGTGGATCTGTGGTCGCTCATGAATGTAATTCCAGTGCTGTGGAAGCTGAAACAGGAAGATCACGATGAGTTCAAGCTGCATAGTGAGACCTTGTACCAATTACATAATATAAAAAATTTTAAAAATTCTCTTTTTAAATAAATCAGGTATGTATATTCACATACATGTATTAGATGGTAAAATGTTGACACCATCTTTGTCAGTATCAGATTGATAGATCATACACTTTGTTTTTGCATCATAAAATCAGACCTTGAATGTTGTATGGAGTTTTTTTGTTTTTGATTTTTGTGTGGAGGAAATTTTTTATTTTAACTGAAAAAGGAAATAATATTCTGTAATTCCTGAAAGAAAGTTATGCTTGGTGTAAATTTACTATTAATCATAATGCAAGAGGTTTCAATCCACAATTTTGAAGTAACTTTCATTGGTAATCTACTGTAAACAGAAAAAAAATTCCTCAGTGTTGACTCTGTATAAACAACTGCTGTAACTTAGACAGGATGAAAACCTGTATTTTATTTGGTGACTCAAACATTGATACTCTTGTGGGCTACAAATCTCCCACTTTGAGCTTTTGCCTCTGTCCTTGCTGTGAATTTAATGATGAATCATATCTGTATTTACTCTTTTTTTTTTTTTTTTTTGCGGGACCTGGAATTGAACTTAGACCCTTGCACTTGCCAGGGAAGCACAGGAGCCATCTCCCAGGTCCCTGTATTTCTCTTAAGTAGTTTCTAATCTAATTAATAAACCATAAAGGTCAACTAAACCATGATTTTAAGATTCTGAATAAGTAGTAAAGAAAACACAGTGAAACAAAGAATAAAAGGATTGGGCTGAAAAAAAAATCCTATTTCTTTTGACTTGAATTTTGTGGTAAATAGAGTAGTTCTTTAAAAATTGAAAGAAAGGGGTAAATTCCCTACTAAGAATTGCACAACAAAATTATAAAAAGAGGATATTTTGGTCCTATAAAATAAACAGAAAATAGGTCAATATAAGTGTTTACTAAGAGGTGTATTGAAACAATAATGCAATAGGTACACAGTTCTACTGGGCAAAATAATGTGTATTATTTAATTGAGAACAACTTATCATCTATATGTATCCATGTGTTATTAAAAAGTCATGAGCTTTTACTGACACTTTTTGGATTGGTCCACATGACAATACTTTATTAATATCAAATTTAATTTGTATATTAACATATACGAATATTTATGGGGTATACATAATTTAACACACTAGAGCATAAAGCAGCTTATTTTTAGTAGTTCAAATTGTCTCCTTCAAGTGCTTATTTCTAACTTCTTAAACTAAAAAGCAATGAGTTAAGTGTTTATTCTTTTGAGAAAATGAAATGAAAAGGATTATTATGGCTTTATGAATTTTCAGAGGGTTATGATGAATTTGCCTTCAAAATTTACTAATATAATTTCATATTAAAATTCTTGATAGAATATAGTTGTTTTCTTTCACTTGAAATCCTAGCCTTTAGCTGCCTACTGCAGTATTTCATAAATAAAACATTTTGTTAAATTCTTTATAGAAAAGATGTTTATGCATGAATATGTATTGTTCAGGATGGAGCCTTGTTTTATTACCTACTCATTGAAGAAAATACCTTATTATGGAATTTGTTTACATAAAAATGGTAGATTTGACTTCTGTTTTCTCAAGAATAAGTAAATATCAAGTAGAACCATACAGTCCTAGGAGGAAGGTTCAGGTGAGACATTGCACATTAGTTGTAATGAAAGTGCTGAAAATTTCCCTTTTCTGAGGATTCTGATAAGTTGAGGGATTTTTTTCAGAAGAGTTGTAATAAAGTCACGTTAAATAAATTATTCCAGTTTATTGACACAGAATGCATTCTTTGAGATATTTATATTATACACATGTAAGTATAGGATGGGTTTATATTTTGTTCTAAGCATTTGAATAATTATTTTGAATTTATGGGAGAAATATATACATATGTATATATTATTTTTCTACATAAAAGAGATTGATAATCACATGGCAATGTATGTTTACATTCTTTTTTTTGGAACAGGGATTGTATATAGGACCTTGTGCTTGCCAGGCAGGTGCTTACACCACTAAGCTATCTCTCCAGCCCTATGATTACATTCTTTACGACACATTACATAGGGCATACGTGGAAATTAATATAAATAATTTGTTTGGTGACTCAAACATTGATACTCTTGTGGGCTACAGATCTCCCACTTTGAGAGGAGATATATCAGGGTTTACTAGAGAAACGGATATAACGCAAGATATACAAATGTATAAGAAGCTACAAGACCAGCTTATGTTGGTCAGCCACAGAGCTAGACTAAGAAATATTCAGAAAGTATCTGCATGCTCGAAGCTGAAGGGTTCAGTAAAGGTGGGGAGCTCACTGCAGTGTTCTATGCAAGTCCTTATCAGGAGAATTATGGATCTGCAACAGAAGAATGAAGGTTCTGTTCTGATGTCTGAAGAGTATACTCTGGAAGCACAAAGAAATCCAGGCAAAAGACAAATAGTCTGCACCAGAAGCCAGAAACAATTCCCACACTAACGTTGAAAATAGGAGCTTCTCTAAAGAACCAAAAATCAGTTTTTCCTCATTTCCTTTTTATTGTATGCAGGCTATCCATCCCAGAGTGTGTGCAGCACTTACACAAGCTTTCTGCCCTCCTCTTGTACTGGCTAGTGCTGTTTATGAAGTGAGGACCCCTGCACCTTGCTGAATCACTTAGTCAAACTTCTAAACTTCTCAATTTAATCCAGTATATCTTCCATTACAATCCACCCCTTGTCAACTTGGAAACCAGGTAGAGTTACCTAGAACAGCCTTTAGATACAAAGGTATGTTTATTTTCTTTTCATTTCTCAACTTGAAAATTGTACCACAGTTTTAACAATCCTTAGGAATCGTTATCATGTCAATCAACATTATATTGCAAGAACTACAACATTCTTCCCTGATGCCCAAGATTTATATACATCCCATTATACAAAAGGCATTTAGTCCACCTGCAAGAATTGCTGAAATACCAACAATTTCAAGTCCCAGGTCCTCCTCTAAGATATAAGGCAAACTTTTAGTTGCAAACATCTCTACAAATAAAAGAATTAAACACTTAAAGCATTTAATGGCTCAAGATAAAACACTTTTATTGCAAAAATTTCATATAGGGGAATACAAAGGCTTGGGACAAAACCAAGTCCAAAACCCAAAAGGGCAAACACTAAGTCCTGTAATGCCATGTACAACATCTTCAACGATTAATGGCACATTGTGAGTTACAAAGGACTTGGGTGGATCCACCCCTAGAGTACTTCCCTTTGCAGGATCTCCCATAGCTTTCCTCTTCGGGTCTGCTCTGTTCCTCCTTGCAGGTTTCGACAAATGATCCATGTTTCTGGCTTTTCCTAACTTCTGGAGTTTCCACTGCACTTTTCACTCCTAGCTTTAAACACTGCCCTCTCAAGGGCACACTGCTTGGCCTCCTAAGCCTACTAAAAATTCAGGTAAAGGCCTTCTTGACCCCACCACTTTTCCAATCATCAACCTAAATCCAACACTGCATGGATTATGACAAAATTTGCTCCTAACTGGAATAGTAGTCAGGCCCTTTTCTCTCTCTGCTGTTGGGGTTGAGGGCCTGGATCCCTGTACACTCAGAATTCAATTCTAAGGAACGATTTCCTATGCTGTTTCCACTCTGGATCATAGCACGGTCACTGCCATTCTGTAACATGGTTTTCCGTTTCCCTTTTGCAATTTTGAGGCTGCAAAGGGTACAGACTGTGTTTTTTGTGATGCTTTTAGGACATCTTTAAGTTTTCCTGTTCTTTCTCAGAAATCAAGGTCTCCTGAGGCCCACCTTTGTAATCTAAAGCTTTACTGGAGCTTGCCTTCTGGCCACACTGACAGCATTTTACACCACTGTGCTGCATTCTCTGCTCTTGATACTCAATGTAGATCTGGCTAAAAGCCACCACCAGCACCCATGCCACAGCCTCAACATTTGACTGCCTTGAAATTTCTTCTTAGATTAATTAAAAATTAATATAATCTTAGTCTCAGGCAAAGTCTTTGAGCATGAGGGAAATACATGCAAGCTTTCTTCTAATCCATAACATGCATCACCTCCATTTTCCATGTGTTTGTCTTTATCTTATGTCTTCACATATTCTTTTTTTGAGTGTATACATGTGTGTATATCCTTTTGTTAATGTTTAAAATGGAATACTGAATTAGTGCCCAACTATTTGCTGTTTGACTTAATTTTGCCTTAATTATTACTTTGAAGATTATTTC